>JAAGKR010003838.1:0-69070 GCA_011419295.1 Clarias macrocephalus
AGTGTCAAACTTGTACCAAGCCTCATTATAATCTAATAATTTTCAGTGGAAGTGATACAATGTCTGGGATTACTGATTATTTGAACCGCCGTAGTTTTTGAACATTTAATGAAATGAAAAAAGTATCAGTGTAAATCAGTCAAAATGCAAAATGATTTAAATTTAATAATAATAATAATAATATCATTATTTGGATTAAGAAAAGCAAAAAGTCGACCTGACCTTTATACAATTGTGAATACGTACATCAGAATATACAACAATGTCCAGAACTGTAAGGCAAAAAATTATAATGTAATTTTAAGATAGCACCATTTGGTTAACTATTTGAGGAAATTTAGACTCTGTGTCACATCTTTCATACCTTACTTGATAAATATCAGAAAGACCCACTTCTAAATTGGAAAAGACCCTGACCATTTAATTGCATTTGCTGAATGAGATATTTTGGCATGCAATAAAAGGGGAAATGAGTCAAACCGGGACTTGTGAAGAATTAAAAAAAAAATTTGTGTGAATTGAGGTGTTTGGTGCACAGTATGGTGATGAGACTTTTATATGCAGTAAAACATTAGAATGCTGCAAACATTTTTAAAAAGGCCCTATGTCCATAACAAGGTGTCTTAGAGCCCACTGCAGTCATTCTCATGAACCTTCAGCAAATGGAATGCCTGATATATATTGGTGGATAACTTGGTCCTGTCTTGCAGAAGGAGATGCACCAGGCTGTGGGAACTGTACACAAAATCATTCACGACCACCCTTTGCACATTACAGGAACTCAGCTGGGAGTTGTTGCCATATCCCTCGTACAGTTCAGACCTGGGTCCAAGTTATTTTCAAATGTTTGTGCCTTTAAAGGGGTTCCTGGAAGGCCAGTGTTCAGCTGTAAAGCAAGCAGTCCAATCATGGCTCTGGCGTACAAAGAAAAAAAATTACCTTAATGGTATCCAAGCCCTAGTAAAGCACTGGGATAAGTGCATTAGTTGTAGCATGGGATTATATAGAGAAATAGTTTTTACTCTCATTACTGTGTTTTGTTCTGTTATTCTGCACAATCAAAAGTCCCAGTTTGACATGACCACTCTAAAATTTATTTGGTTTGCCATTTTAATTTTTCACGGCAGAATCTTAGAGAGGAAAAGATTTTATAAACATTTATCTGTCCATAACAGACAACAATTATGATTTTCCTTTGTACATTCATGTGTATATTCAGGCAGTAAAGTGCAGGTCGTTTCATGCTTAAATGTTAAACTTGATAGAGCTGAAAGACAGAGAAAGAGGTTGTAGCACACTGATAAAAGACAGAAACTATACAGTTATCATTCCACTTTTTAAGTGGCATTAAAAGTAACTATGCATCAAAGTTTGCTGAAAATATTGTGCATTTTTTCCATTTCTAAGAGAGGCTGTGTTAACTTCTTTTCAGTTAAAAAATTTTTTTTTAATCTGTTATTTATCAAGGGGTGCCTAAACTTTTGCACAAGCCTGTATACAGTATATAGCATTGTGCAATTAAATAAAAGCAACTCCTGTCAGTTATTTTACGACACAAAGGTCAGCTGTTTTTGGAGTGCCATCCCAGGAAAGCAAGACCAAGGCGTAGGAGCAGTTTATTTAGAGTTATCAGCCTCAAAAATCATCAGTTAACAGCACCTCAGATGATAGCCGTTACGAATTTGAGTCCTAACTGTTAACTGTATATTTAAAATCAACATTGATTGAGCCAAGCGTGGAACATTCAGTATTAGAAAAGTTCAGAAGCTTTCATTCACACTAGTAACATGGGGGTGCACCCTGTTGCGATTGCACTGAAAGAGCCAGGCTCCCTGCATTCCCCGGTACCGCTTAGCCAGCAACACATACAGCACTGGATTGACGCAAGGATGCAGGTACTGTAGCACAGTGCAGGTAAAGTAGAACATCTCCCAAGCTTGGCCGTGACTGTAGAGACCCAAATACACACACAGCTCGAGGATATAACCAGGCAGCCAGCACACAGAGAACGTCCCAGCTGCCAGAAACACCATAAGTGAGGCTCGCCGCGTGTTCTTCGCACTGGTCATAGACATCACTGGGCTCTTGTGGAGAAACCGAGCCAAGCGCACATAATTCACAGCAATAACCAGCATCGGTATGAAGTAATACAAAACAAACTGGCTTAGTATGACTTGATAGTGGTGCTCTTTGATGGTCGGTAGACAGAAGGTGAAGTTGGTGAGTCCTGGTCCGAGGTGTTCTTTAGTGGCAAAAATCCGCAAAGGCAAGCTGATGAGGAAGCTCAGACCCCAGGCAAGGATGAGCATCAGGACAACCAGGTCTGTAGGGGGCGGGTGGTAAGGGTTGGTGATGATCATGGCTCGAGCCACCGAGACAGCACATAGGGAGTAAGTGCTGGCAGCCAGAGAGAAAGCCAGCAGGAACTGGTAAATCTTACACGATGTGTCGCTTAGAGGCCAAGAGAAACTGATAGCTGAATGCAGAGTGAAGGGGATGAGAAGGAGAGTGAGGAAGTCAGCCAAAGCCATGCTGAGGATCAGAACATCCAGACGATTCTTGCGTAGGGTGTTGTGTTTGGCAAAGAGAGTGAACACTAACAAGTTAGCACCGAAGCCCACACCCAGGATCACACCACAGGTACAGGCGAAAATCACACCGTAGTGATTACTGAAACCCTGCAAGTCGACAGCTTTAGTATTTAACTACAAATATTTGCTGACAAATCCATAATGCAAATATTCATTCATTATTTATCCAAGTTACTTACCATAGTAGTTCAGCTCTGGAGAAGCCTGTGCTTCACTAAACATCCATTCAAGGATAAAGTTCCAAAAGTACCATTACAGCAAAAAAAAAAAAAAAAAAAAGTGCTGCTGTGCTGTGAAACTGGTGTCATCATCTCAGATCTCAGTTGTAAGAGAGGAGCCGGCCCTTCATGATGTTCAGGCAGGTAGCAATTGATCGAGGGATATTTAAAGAGGCAGAAACAGCTTTATGCCACAAGAGTGATACTACCTATACAAGGCCAGTACAATAAAAATAAAAATACATCATAAGTAAATACCTTCACAATTCCTTGTAATGTTTAGACATAAGTTGAAAACATAAGCTTTTAAATCGTCCTATAATGCGCCCTATTAAACAAAGCATCTGAATGTGGAATAAAGGTGCTGAACGTGAACCTGGCTGGTCTGAGGATTTCTAAAACTAATGAGCCTCGTGTGCTCATGATCCTGCTACCAGTTTGTTAGTGTATTGTGGTTTTAATGCCATGTATATATATAAGAAGCAACAAGTATTGGACTTCCTTCAAGATTTTTGAAAAACCAAGACAGTACCAAGAGTGTGCAAAGCTGTGATCAAAGCAAAAGGTGGCTATTAAAAAATAAAAAAAATAAAAAAAATAAAAAACAAATTCTGGGTATATTTTAATAATTCCATATTTGTTCTGTCATAACTACAATGGCCTTTAATATACAATGGTGAAACCAATAATAATAATGATAATAAATGAATAAGAAGAATTATGCTATATATATATATATATATATATATATATATATATATATATATATATATATATATATATTTATTTATTTATTTATTTATTTATTATATATATATTTATATATTTATATATATTTATATATTTATTTATAATTTAATTTATTTGTTTTTTTACTTCATTTTTGTTAAACAAATAAAGAAGTTGCATGTTGTTTGTCTGAGGTTGTATTTGCCTAATACTGAGACCTGCTACGATTATATGATTTTATTATATTTTACACAAAAAAAAAACATAGAATTAAAAGAGGGGGTACTAACTATGTCTATAAACTATACATAACTATAAACATGCCTAATAGTACATATTCTGGTAATATTCCAGAATTCTGCCTCTTGCATCATGTAATCAATTCTTCTGCAACGATGAATTGATTTGCACAAAGCAATATCCTTTCCTCTGACAGACGGTTATCACTCTCTGCTCTCTGCTCCAACTTCTAAAACGCTCAGGATGTTGACACAAGGCCACATTATGACTTGCTTCCATTTAAAATGTATTTTGATGCATGACTGTTTCCACGTGATTTGCACATTAGCACCGATATGTGGTATACAGCATGTTAAACACGTGAAATGGAAAATATACTATGCATTGTGCAACTATATTAAAACACCTATGGACTTGGAGTAAGGAGTTATGGACAAGAAATCATTGATATTTTGAGGCCTTCTACAGTATCACCACGGACATTTTGTTTTGAAAACATCATACTTCACTTTATTACATTATGCTCATTTGTTTTATTGATGATGCTGAAAATGGAAAGCATAACAGGTGCTATTTTTTACAACCAAAAAGTAAAAAAGTATCAAAAGAAAACTGACATACAGAAGCGTAGCACAGATTTCTAAAGTGCATTGTATGAAATATGTAGAAAAGAGCAGCATTGTGATACCATTACAGAATAAATACATCATTCTAATTAAATAAATAAAAAGGGATATGCTTGCTTACTGTAGGACATGAACATGCCCGTGACTTGTTTTTTAATATCATATCAACACTGGGCGTGTAGCAGACGGCACAGCGGCGCAGCGGCACAGCGGCGCAGCGTGTACTGATGAACCTCACAGCTACACGGTCCCTGGTTTGATCCTGAGCTTGTGGTACACTCAGTTTTGTATGTTCATCCTGCATCTGTTTGGGTTTGTATTATACATTTCTCATATACTGTATGTGATTGTGTCTGCATGATGGCCAGTGATGGACTACCCTCCTGTTTTTTTTTTTTTTTTTTAGTTTCTGGAAATACTGGCACACTGACCAGGGTAAAGCAGTTACAGAAGATTGATAAAGAATGAATGAATGAAAGAAAATGCATATTTATTACTGCATATTCAGAAATATCAGCATTCTTAAAGATAAACTAGTACATTTATGTACTGTAGCTGAGAGTGAGAGAGTGGGTGGGACAATAAATGATACTTATAAGTCAGTGTTTCATGCTGATTAAAGAAACTAATCTATGACAAGGAGGTTTAGATGGCCACGGTCCAGAGTATTTGATAGTGTCATTGCATCTTATTTCACAGTCATCTCCTCGTTTACTGCCAGTTGCCCTGCTTAGTGAGGTCTTAACGCTGCTTGGGCTTGTAACGAGCACGGCCGTCTTCTTCGTTTATTGCTCTCTCTCCACTTCCCCAAACATACCCTCTTCTTTCTTTTAGCGGCACCCGGCTGCTCTTTGTTGGTCTCTTGTGGTAGGGTGTCGATTGTGCCTGCGCTCTCTATCTGAATGTTCAAAAGAAAGTCCTTGTCATCTTGGGCACTCCAGGTTACATGCTGGATGTTGGCTCCACTGCTGGACGGAGGTTCCCACACATTGGCAGTGTTTGCCTGGTTAAAAAGCTCCTGCATCAAGAGTAGTCTTCCCCTGTCCTGCAAATAACGTCCTCGGTCATGCATAAGTTGGGCGTGACTCACTGACCGTCTCCTAAAAAGTTAAAGAATAATAATAATCATTTATTATATTAGCGTGAGCTATATTTATTCCATACAGTATATTATTGAGAGCTGAAAGTTATTCAGGATGTTATTTAGTCTTGAGATTTTTTCTTGGTTGATTGTTATTGTGTTCTTTGCTCTAGTTCTAAGATGCCACTGCCTTGGGTCTCAAAATTTCTTGTTTTTGTATGTAACTCTAATATGGTAACACTAAACCATACAACCATTGCTCTTTCAATTTTCCCATGTAAGAACACACTCCTGCGTCTTATTTAGTCTCCTCTAGGATAGTCATTCTAATGCTACAAATTTGCCAGGCTTCCAGACCATTTCATCAGGAAACCGATTAAAAGTTCAGTTCAGAAGCCCCCCACCCCCACCATGTCAAATGAATGTTCTCATTGGAATCTGTACTGTAAATATTGTGTTAGGTGTGGTTAGCGCTCTCAACAATTATGTTTATTTTTAATCAACAGTGTGTTTACCGGGCTTCAACACATACATTCTGTTGCTGAGAGCATGTATGGGTTGCCCTTGGACAGGTAAAGGGATGCTTAGTAAGAGCACAGCAAAACTCCACTGCCTTAGCATCTTGCTCGTCCACAAAACTCTGCAGATCCTCATCTGGAAAAGAGTCAGACTACAGCTAAATACGTTTCAAGAAAATAAAATGCAGTTACTGTGTTAAAATACCATTTATAAACATTTCTTTAAGATGCGTGATCATGATCCCATGATTGCCATCATTGTAAAAACCCTAATGCTTTAATATTTGTGTATATATTTTTAATAATAATAATAATAATAATAATAATAATAGAATTATTAATGCTTAATGCTTTCAATGCTGTGAAATGCTTAAGTCCTGATAAATGCTCAATTTCTCAGTTTATATCTAATCACAGTAAAAAAATATCTAATATCTAACATCCATGCGTATCCATCTCAAATACTGGAAATAATATAGAATTGTTTTAATAAAAGTCATTTTCAGATTTGAGTTGATTAGGCAACATGAAAAACATACTTACCTGTTCTGTAGCAGAGTGTGTACCGCATCTCATGACCATTTCGCTGAACCCCATACATGTAGCCGCGTTCCGGCTAAACATGTCTGGATCACATTAGCTCTTGGCTGAACAGTGATATATCCAAATGTAGATCGTCCAGCAATCAGTAAGCCAACCTCAACTGAATTACTTTTGCCTCCAGATGTGTGGTGGAGAACCTGCTGGCTGCTCACACTGCTGAATGGGATTTATGGCACTCGGTCTAAACTGTGGGCGTCTCTGATGCTCTCCGATGGTCCACCAAACAAGTTTAACAGAATGAGTGAGGAAAATAAGAGAGAGTGCTCTGTACTCCACTCTGACCGTGTGTGTGTGTGTGTGTGTGTGTGTGTGTGTGTGTGTGTGTGTGTGTGTGTGTGTGTGTGTGTGTGTGTGCTAGTACATGTGCGTGTGTGTGCCTGCCAAAATGTATACCAGACTGACACCACACACACTCTGAGAAACTCCCAGGCACACACCTTCAGTGGAAAGAGGTTGGCTCACACACTCCCAGAGAGGGGAATAGGGGAACACTAAATAATGGACAGAAGAGGGCAAGTAGCTTAAACCTATTCCATTTCTAGCATTGAGACTCTCGTTTGATCTCTGGTTCACTTGGATTTCATCATTACTGTTGCAATTGAATTAATATCAAACCTTGATTGAGTTCATGACCATTTCATTTCAGGAAATCAAATTGTACTCAAGTCATGAATAGGTCGAACTGAAGCAGATGTGGACGTTTGGAGCCAGAGCTGGTAGAAAGGTGAACTGACTGAGCTGAGAGAACAGAGACCCCCTTCCTTCCCAATAGATGTGCAGAACTGGGTGAAAAAAGCAAACAGTGTTGGCTGACCACTGTCCCAAGAGATCCTAACCATAACCTCAGTGAAATTCAGCATGTGGGTAGGTCTCCTGCCCTACTAAACAAACCTCATAGCCATTTAATGGTTAGGGTGGTTTTTTGAAAAACACACAATTCGGTAACACTTCATTTACTTATTTATATAATGTGTTAACATACATTAACTCGTTATCTGTGGAAATACTTTATTTCATTTCTATGCGTCGAATAACTCGACTTGATGATGACTTCAACTAAGAAAAGTGTGTCTCTGAATTTCTTTCTTTCTTTGTTACTTCATGATTCACTTACACATTAATTTACTGACTTATCAATTAAGCTATTTTTATTCTTAGTCATAGCAGATCTATTAAATATTGTCACCACTTGCTCCAGTATTAACAGATAAGAACAAGAGAATACTTACTTATTTACTCTTACTTATTTTCTATGCCGCTTTATCCCATATATATAGTGGTCACAGGGGGCCTGGAGCCTATCCCAGGAACTTGAAAAGGGTGCCAATCCATCACAGGGCGCAATCACTCACACCCTCATTCACACACTACAGGCAACGCCATTTAGCTTCATCAGCATGTTTTTTGGAGAGTAGGAGGAAACCAGAGTACCTGGAGGAAACCCACCAATCACGAGGAGAACACGCAAACTCCATGCACACAGACCCTGAGGGAAGGATCGAACCTGGGTCCTGTAGGTGCAAGGTGACAGTGCTTACCACTAACCCACCGTGCCGCCATACAATGCAATCCTAATATATTAGGCAGTTGTACCTTTTACATATTTATTCTGTGTTTTACAGCTCGCTCTCTCTGTATTTTAATAAAAGTATGTGCTAAATGGCAGAAATGTACATATGTTTTAACTTGTGGAGGACCTCGACCGTTTAAGTTGTGTATGTATCGCGATAACTCATCAGCGTCACAATGAACGGAAAGTACTTGACTATTACTGCTGAAGATTCTTCGATTTAAGTGCTGAATGTCACTTTTGTCATTTCTAAGCAGGAATAATGTCTAACAAGTGTCAAATCTGTTTTTCTCCATCCCCACTGGTCACATCTCATTAAGAATATTCTTATGCTCTTTGGCCATTTATAGCTTGTTCGGTTCTATAAACACACATATACGTGACATACAGATTTTCTCTTGGCAGCGTAATGTGCATAGAGCAGTTTAGCTTCTGTGACTCCATGGAACTCAAAGTATAACCACAGGTAATTGAACCCTATGACCAAGAAAGGCCTTTTTTATAGGAGAAAAACTCTGTGGTCTGCTCAGTGAGACAAGTAAATGAATAAAATGTGTCATTTAACACCCTCTGTGTTACCCCATTGACCACTGGCACTTGACCCTCTCAGCACTTGGACAAACTCTGATACAGCACCTGCACTAGATTGATTCGTCTTTAGAACCAGCTTTAAGTGAATGATATGTCACTTGAGAAAGAGCATAGCTTTGGTCAACCAAACCACCCAGTATGCAATCTTGCTGTGAAATTATTAAGACTGATGTCCCCAGCAAGGCCAATATTTTTTGTTCTGCCTCTGAACGTCGGCAATTTATCATTCAAACATCCCACTGGTTTGTGTTGTGTAGGTACTTTTGGACCTCAGTTCAGTGGGTTTGATTTTGTGCCAGAGACAACATGGCCACCTTGCCAATAGACCGTTTAGAGCCCAAGCTGTGAATGCTTGTCTGAGAGTTACAGTAAATCCTTCTGCTAGCAGCACTAAGAAGTTTGGAAACCTACAAGGTTGCTTTGCCCACCTTCCCCAAACCTCCCACCACCTTTCTGCTTCTTGAATCTCACTTCTATGTCCTAACTATTTTGCTCTTTACTGAGCACACATTATCAATTAACTTCATATGGGCATATTGTTGTTCTACATAAAACCTGGTGAGTCAAGTGCGTCAATCTTACCGCGCACTGGAATACAAAATCTGTGGTACAACTTCCTAACAAGGACCCTGTTTCCAGTGGTAATAAATCGAATCAAGTATTATGTTTGTTTTATGCACGGGGAGAATTGTAACTTTTATTTAAACCATCTTTAAAGACCTTTAAAAGTCTATACTTAGGAGACCTAGGGAACGAATCGGGGTACACCCTGGACCTATATTAATTATTACATATTAAATATACTTAATTAGAGGCCTGCTGTACAGTACTTCTGCAGTTATTGACAATTTTTATTTGTATTTTATTTTTTCAGAATGTTCATGCATAGCCATAAAAAACAAGATACATTTTTTAAATTTGTTTCCGAAGAGAAAAGCAGGTGCCATCCTATGTGGTCTGTAAAAAAAAAATCGGCGGTGATTGAACCACATGCACAAACATGTCTTGATATTATCTAATCGTCTGGAGGGAAAACTCTTCCAGTAAACGGCTGGTTTGTTTAGCAGCCTGCCATCCAACCATACGTAAACTATGCAAATATTGACTCCATAATGAAGTGCCCCATCTCTACTAATTAATTCAGTGCAATGACACAACTCACCACAATAAATGTGTAAGAAGAGTTTTCTTAAAAGCTCTACAATAATGTGCAACATGTTGGAAGCTGATAGGTGAGGTAATTATCCAGATTTTCGCTGGGTCGTACATCCTAGGTGTTACAGGGGTCCTCGACCTCATCTGCTGTTGGTGCGAGGGGAGGGGGGCTGAAGAGAAGTCTGGGACACGCCACACCGGAGCTGTGTGTGCTGCCGCACAGTAAGGCCTTTTGCTGGCTGCCATGGCGTTGGCGACCGCAGAATTGCAGTGTTTACTTTAAAGCTGGTGCATAAGAGAACAGCAGACCACCGGCACTCGCCACCCGCTGGGCCCTGGGCAAATCCTACGGCTCATCTTTGTTGAAAATGGCTCAGGAACCTGTTGCCTGTACAGGGCCAAGCTAAATTTAGCAACAAACTGAAAAATCTTCCTCATTCTTAAATAGCCGTTTCCATTGAGAGAAGGATTCACTAAAGTAACAGAACAGGCTTTTTGCTTATCTCTAATGACCGTTCCTTGTTAGAAATGAGAAGATTTTCATTTTTTGTTAATCAATCCATACACATCTCAGTGGTACAGAACATGTTTTAAAAGATCAAATATTAAATTCGAATGTTTGTACGCCCCACACCAACAACACTTAAATGAACCTCATTCTGAAAGAGCATGTGGTTAATCTTATGGGAAGGGTTTCAATATTTGTCTAAGTCAGCAACAGTTGAGGAGAAATGTTAGCAACTGTATTCAGGCATAATAACAATCATGGTATGTTGAATCAATCAGCTAAGTTGACTGTTGCTGTGTAGTCTTTATAAGCCAGATCCTGTTTCTTGGGAAAGTAGGATGGTTTTGCTGGTAAAGGTAATTGTGCTTGGCATCATGAATGAACACTTTGTGCCAAGCTCTGTACATCGGATCTCCGATGTGGAATTCCAGCGATAACAAGCAATAGTTACAAAAACGGAAAGCGGAAAGGTAACACAGTAGGTGGGCAAAGGCATGGGATTGCACCTATTCAAGGTCTGTTAAAGTGATCTGACAAAGTTCACACTACTTTTCAATGCAACCCTGTATTGACATGAGTTGACCTTTACCAATATCTGCCAAACACAACAGCACGATGGCTCAAATAATAATTGGACAAATAAATGGAGAAGCTGCTTGGCACACGATTCATAAGGAGGTGGGCTGCCAGGGTTCGGGAAGGGGCGTCTCACTTTCCTGCAGTGAGAGATGTTGACATCGAGGTGTGTGTCCTATAAGTACAGTTTGGACTGTCAACAGGGGAATATACTGTGCAAAGGTTGCAGGATAGCTTTTTCCATGCCAGGACAAACCTATTCAACTCATGTGAAAAGCTACCATCTTAGTCTGGCCTGACACCAGTGGCCCGATGCTAATTAGTTATGAATAACATCCTTTGAGGAGCCTGTTGCTTTAGGGTTCGTCAAGAATAATGTCCTCACTTCTGGGTTTGCCCCATAGTAGAGCTAAGAGAATATTGAGTATCACTCCCACCTGAGCTACCAGCCAGCAGCTCTAATACCTTCACAAAGAGAGGTGAAAATTAGATTAATGTCATGTCACTACCTTGGGACAATGGCTATTACATACTGACATTGGGATAAGTTCCACAATAGAATATTGCTGAATCTTGTTTAAAAATTGTTTATGAAATATTAAAATTAAAAATGTAAAATGTTCTAATTAACATGTAATTTGTATTGTAATAAATTTGATAATGACTTTTTAGGAGTTGCACCAAAAATGAATGATTATGGTTTCCCTTTTGCCTCTTCATTATGGATTCCTCTTGCCATTCAAAATACAGCAGATGTACATTTTTATACATGCCACATGCCTATTTTACTGCACATGGGATGGTGTAATCATGTTTTACTTTTAACTTGTCATTCAACGATGTCTTAGTTTAGCTGAGCTGAGTGTGTAGCTAAAATGCCATTGTACTGAGTTAATTTGTCCTCTATTTCTGGACACCATCAAAAGCACAAATGTTACAAATGTCGATTTGATTGCATTATAGTCTTTCACTTTTTATATGCAAGATGATATTATTTAACAAATTTCTACAAAAAAAAAATTATATGTATAGTCTGTCATACTATGTTTTTATTTTTATAAGAATCCACAAGCCACCCAAAAATGAATCTATTATATATTTACAGATATTTATATATATTTATATATTTTTATATTGCTTTTGTTTATTTAAAAACACTTCATATGCACAATAACTAATAATTGCTCTGTGTCCCTCAGATCCTTTTCCTGATAGTCCAACGTATTTTGTGTATAAATAAAATACAGTAAAGGCTGAGGAGTTGATTTTTAGAAGCTGAACACTTTTAAAGCACTACTGCCATCACGTTATTGGAAAATCCATGTCAGAGAACCCGGTGAAGATTAAATGCAGAATTGAATGTGGTTTGAGGCAGGATATAGGCATCAGCTCTATAAGCTATAGTGCTACTGAATATACAGTATCTGCCAGGTCAGAGAGGTGTGCCACCTCAAACCATGCTTACAACCACAGTGAACTGGAATGCAAAAGCGCCAGACAGTGGTCAGAATCAACACCCAGACACACACTTATATTCTTGATTCATTGAGGATGTGTAGGCTGTGAAAGTGAGTTGTGAGGAGCTGAGCCCAGCAAACTGTAGTATTTGGTCAAAAACAAGTAGTGGAATAATAAAAATAAAAATAAATACTGTATACATATTCCAGTGACAACTCTGCTCAGACCCACATTTAACCTCCAAGTGTTATGTTCAAACATTACACTATTTATTTTTAATTTTGCTATACCTAGAATTACATTTATGACTGTGCCATATGACTCATTATTTCTTCTAACCACGGTTTCTGAAATGTCAAAATATGTTAGCAGCTTTTCAAAGGTAGTTTTAAAGATTCTTGTGATACTAATGGCTACTCTTCACCTGTCTCTTCAGACTGTTTCAAAGACTTTTATGTACTGTAATACTCACTAAACTCAGTAATGTAAAAACACAATTTTATAATACAATGTCCTTTTGTTTTTCTCTTCTCCTTAAGCATACACAACATGAAACGGATGAAGGTATAGTTAGTGCACTTGACATAAAACACATGAACTCTTGGAAAGGTAAAAATGTACTAATATGATATTTGTATGAATGGCAGTTTATTAAAATTTCATTGCTTATAAGCAGTTTTAAAGCAAGTTCTCTATGGTATCAAGCATGCATTCATCTACAGGAACTGTTTTACAGCATTGAATCTGGATCCTA
The DNA here is from genome assembly GCA_011419295.1 of Clarias macrocephalus. Lineage (NCBI taxonomy): Eukaryota > Metazoa > Chordata > Actinopteri > Siluriformes > Clariidae > Clarias > Clarias macrocephalus. The sequence goes on from JAAGKR010003838.1 coordinate 13,219, forward strand.
TAAACACCCAAGATGGAATGTTTTTAGGTGGTGGAAAGAAATCAGTGAACCCTGTGGAAACCCACACATCCAACACATCCAGGTCAAGTTCAAATCACTATCTGCTGCATGTATAATATATACCAATCAGCCATAACGTTTAAAACCCCTAAAAGGATCATGAGCACACTAAGCTCACCCATACCTGCTTGGACCAAAGGCCAACCAATTCAGTCTGCTCCCACAGAATAGACAATTCTGTACATGACATCAAATCACTGAAAAAGTCAATGCTGGCCACAATAAAAAGATATCAAACATGCAGTACACACAGCAATCTGCACGCTGGGCCCAGCTGGCAAAGAGCCCAAGAACACCAACCCTGCCTCCAAACACCCCAAAACATAATCCAATCAAGTACCCATGGGGTGCTCCAGATAAACAAGTCTTATATATGGAGGCCCCACATCCCAACATACAGCCCGCTTCAATGGACACTCTGCCAATGTCCCAGTACTTGATTCCTGTCTCTGTGTGCATGGAGTTTGCATGTTGGTGGATTAACTCCAGGTACTCCGGTTTCCTTCCAACAACCTACAGATTAGGCTAATTGGCGTTCCCAAATTGCCCATAGTGTGTGAGTGTATGTGTGTGCTCTGCAATGGACTGGCACTCTGTCCAGGGTTTACCCCGCCTCGTGCCCTTAGCCTCCTGGGATAGGCTTCAGACCTCCTGCGACCCTGAATACAGGATAAAGTGGTGTAGATGATGAGTGAGTGAGTGTTTCTTTAATTATTTGAATTTTTGGTTTCCACTGTAACTAAAGAGCAATTGGGTGTAATGTTGTGACTTCTCCAATAAAGCTTGCTAACGTTCATTTCACGTCTTGCTTCATTACTTTGCACAGTTCATTCCCCATTAGTAATCACTGACTGCTTTATTTATATTAAGGACTTTTTTTTTAAAGTCCTATTTGTCTAGACGTCAATAACGAGAGTACAAATGAATAGGAAACTGTAACAATAACCCCATCCTGGACCCACAGTATCTATTGCAGGTGGGACATATACTATATATGATGGGGTGGAATTAGCTGACATAGGTATGCTTCTACTCAGTCTTTTTGCTGATTCCTGACTATCCTTTTCTCCTCGAGCATTTGGGTCCCCATTAGGCAAAGCTAGTACCAGCTGTTATGGTAAACAATAACATCCTCCAGGTCTTTGGGTTTGATTTTACACTTCCTCAATGTGGTCCTCATCTGGTCCTTGTACCATCTCTTCCATCCTGCAGCAAAGGAATGACTATGGTGTACCTGACTATATAAAACTAACTAAGATGTTACTCCACTGACAGACTACTTCTGTTTTGCTGGCATTGATGTTAAGCCTCATCCTGCTATATGCTCTCAAGACTACATTGCAAACAGGAGGCCTGTGAAGTCTGGAACAAAATCACAGTCATGTGCATATTGCAGTTCAAGGACCATAACTTTATGCAGCTTGGCATTTTCTTGAAGCCTCCTGATGTTGAAGAGGTTAACGTCTAATTTGAAGTTAACCGCCACAATGGAGAAGCTGAACAGCACAGAAGAAAGATGTTAAAGAACACTGGTACTAGACTCCGAAGTGTACAGGGAAGGGGGCAGATTGTTGCCAGCCTATAGTCATCCAAGCATTCATTCCATCATGAAGGTAACGAATAAAGATGTTACAGATTGTTACAAATGTCTCATAGTAGTTTTCTCTTGATAGCGTTAAGGATTTTCAGAGAGAGGTCAACAAAGGCCATAAACTGGTCCTGATGTTGCTCCAGGCATGTTTATTGAAGCTTCTGGGAAGTGAAAATTATGTTGACTATGCTTTTATTTTTACCAAACTTGTCCGAATCACAGTGTAGCATTGACTCTGAGATGTTGACGATCAGCCTCCAAAGCATCACCTTAGCCAGGACCTTATCAGCAACAACAAGGAGTAGTATACCTCTGCTGTTGCCCTAGATTGTCACGCACACTTGGTTTTGATGCAGTCCTGATGTATAGATGTAGAGATCCTCTCACTGCTATGGCAGTTATGCAGGTATTTGGTCAGGACCAGATAACTTGCCTCTGAGTGAATGAACAGCTGATAGAACCCCCATGAAGGTTCTGGGTGAGGTTGTGAGTTGGAGGATGTTTAGTTGCCTCAAGTTGGACCCATGCTTTCTCATGCATCTCACATGGCAAGGGTTATAATGGTTTGATGTAATCAATCAGGTGTCAGTGCTTAGAGCATGAGAGTGAAAGATGGTGTTTATGTCCAGGTTGTGCTCAGAGCAGAGAGTAAGTAATCTTATGCAATTAGAGTTGGCTCTAGTTGGCAATGAGTCTTGGTATTTTAGACCCACACTGTGCATATGCTGTCCACCTGTATCCTTTCCAGAAGAAGGCATAGACCATCCCTTCCTCTGTTAGTGAGCCTTCATCTAGGAACCTTGTTTCATTCAAAGCAGAAATATCAACATTATAGCAACTCAGCTCAGCTGCGACCAGGTCTGATCTCCTATGAGGTCTATCTATAATGAGGCATTATGTGAGTCCAGTAGATTCTTTATGTCCCACACCACCAGCTTTAGGTTGTACGAGGAGGAATGGCCAAATTGGTGCTGTAAACTACCCAGACATGAGTTGAGCTGGCAATTTTTAGGCCACATTTCCAAGCCATTCCTCAATTGAGATCAGCAGTTCAGTCTTTAAATAGGGTTGTTCAGTCACACAGAGGTCAGCTGAAATCAGCTGGCAGTCAGTCCCAGCTGTAAGTGACAATCTTTTCCCATGCTGCTGACATGAAGGGTTCTAACCAGGAGCTTCCAGTCCATTCACTGCCAGACTTCAGGCAAATACTAGGAAATTTTAACATGGCCAGTGGTGGACACCTGTGCAAGGATTTTTTTAGAGTGGGGGGTGCACCATCCCCATTAGCACTATCTTCACCATATAGAGGAAAGCCCGGTAGAATGGGTTGACCCAGGATGGCCTTGGCTTTTTACTCATAGATGGGGCAATTTTGTCAGGGGGTCATGTCCATATGGTGGTGGACCTGCATACTATGTCTCCAGGGCCAACTGCTGCTTGGAGATCACCTACTGTTTAGCCTGGAACTGCAAATGAAAATGCTTGCACAACATATGTAAGCATTAAACTTTTAAATCATGTTATGTGCACTGCCCAGCCAAAAATAGTCCACATTTAGATTTAAATAAACAAATATCTAAGTGCTTTTGATTAGATAATTACTACAGTGATTTAAATGTTTTATTTGCAAGAAATTTTTTAACCTTAACTGATGCAGAAAGTAGCTTCTTATTTATTAAACACTTATGTCAGGTCATGCATCTCTTGCAAAAATTAAAAACACTGTGTTATAGTGTTTAACAGTCAGATTATTTTAATGCATTAAACAAAGAAAACAGCTAAGTAGGTTGCTGTAATTGGGTTAAGAGCTATGTACCCAGAAGGACAGTGCTGAACTGTCAACTTCATGGAAGGAATGTGGTCCAAAAAAAGTGTTACTGGAAATCACTTGCATTATAAAAAAAAAATAAATCAATCAAAAATCAAAAATCAAAAACAGAAATCACAGATATGTTTAATAATGAAAGTAAGAGCATTTTCACACACAGTGCAACAAGAAGTCACAGATAATTATTTTTCTTTACAGATGACATGGCCATATTCCAGGACAACAATGGCAAGATTCCTTAGCCTCAAACTGTGAAAGAGTGATTCTGGAAGCATGAGGAATCATTTTTACACATGGATTAGCCCCTATTGAAGGTCTATGAAGCGTGCTGGAGAACATGTTATAAAATGTATGACTCTCCTTTCATCGGTATAAGACCTTGGTCAAAACATGATGCAACTTTAGACATTCAGGAGAGAATTACCTAAACTAGAATTACCTATCCCATACAGATGTGCACAATCCCTTGATGATAGCAGACACCAACAAAGCTATTGCTCTTCCTCCCCTGGACAGTAGACCCTAAGACCAAAAGTTCAATGTTTACAAAATGAGTGGCACATTCTGACCATTTCTTGTTTTACAGTCAGGTATTATAATATGATGAGAAGGTTTCTATGTCCATAAAACAACCCCCTCATTGTGCTCTCTGTAACCTATAACCTGGTTATATAACTATAACATGTATCCAGACAAATATACAGCATATTTAAACAGCTTGCATCTGCTAGAATCCTTTTGTTTAACCGGAAAATACAAATGTATCTACTGTCTGTCTCGCATCTCTCTATGACTGACATGTCAATGACTGATTATTTTGATGTGTGAGACGTATGTAACAGGGGGCACCTGGTCAAAAGGTTAAATATGCACTTTTTGCTGATAATAAACAGCCACATCATGTGTGTGAGCGTTTCTACGTATGCCCAGGGTTCTGGCTTAAATGGTAAGTGGATTGAAGTGCGGCGGACAAAACAATCATTAACAATATTCTTTTTCTTTTAATTGATCTTAAAACTTAATAATTCAGACACTCTTCTTTTACATGAGAAATAATTCACTCCTTTACTCATTTATCATCTACATGGTTATATCCTGTATATACGGTTGTAGGAAGCTTGGAGCCTATCCCAGGCAGACTTTTACAGGGGCAGTTACATTACAGTTACATTTGAGCATTTGGCAGAGGCCCTTGTCCTGAGCAACTTATATTTTATCTTTTTTATTTATTTATTTATTTATTTATTTATTTATGACATCTCAGCGCACCCCTGGGCTGGGGGTACACCCTGGACGATGTGCCATCACAGGGCACACACATACACACACTCACACGCTTATTCACTTATTCACTCACACAGTGGGCAATTTGGGAATTTTACCAATTAGCCTAATCTGCTTGTTTTTGGACTGTGGGAGGAAACCGGAGCACTCGGACGAAACCCACCAAGGACGGGAAGAACATGCAAACTCCATGCACACAGACCCCGAGGCAGGAATCAAACTCGGATCCTGAAGGTGCAAAGCAAAGCCACCGGATCACCCCATAGATACATAGAAAATTAAAAGAGGTGACTATTACTTATTTGATTATATATAACTTGAAGTATTGCTGTCTTTGTATGACAGAAAACCTAGGTATGGTAGATAGGACCAGGATTGATGCCACACTTCATCAGCTGATCCCTTTAAAAAATCAGTCAGACCTGCAACATCCAGCTCCTCTTTCCGAGTCTTATTTCTACAGATCGATCATGAACTTGATTAACAAATTAAAACATTTGTTAATATTATTAATTATTATTATTAGTTTCGTACCCCCCATTCACTTTTCCTGATTAACTTCTGTTAGAGATGTCCGGTGTAACTTATTTGCCACTGGAAACAGCCTCGGCTGTGGAGTGTTTCTTGTTGAGCGCTTTCAGGTGTTTGAGGCACAGCTGGACATACACATCTTTTCTTGTGCTAATCTCCATGTTTTTGGACTTTGGGAGGAAACAGGAGCATGTGGAGGAAACCCACCAAACACATGGAGAACATGCAAACAACATGCACACAGACCTGAGGCAGGAAACGAACCCTGGACTGAGAAGTAATAATTTTTTTTAATTAAAATTATTTTAATAAACTCTGTTAGCTGTATATATTCACACTAAAACTACAAATAATATATTTTTAGAATATACCTTTATAATTATTTAAAATATATATTTTAAAGTGCAATAACAGCACTTATTTTATTTATTTGCCTCATCTAGATATATTTGATACAAAAATAGACAAAAATAATAATTGTGTTATCTGTCCTTAATTTTGAATAAATTATCTGTAGCTTGGCATAAATATTTCAGTGTACAGAGATGCTTGGTGTGCTAGGCGTGTGAAAAGAGTGATCAAGGCTAAGCCCTGAAGGAGCAGCAGCAGCCTGTGTCTCTGAGCACGGTGAAGGCCGCCATCTTGAGGAACTTGAGGTTTTGTTTCACAATGACAGCCCTGGGCGAATAAGGAAACCAAGCTATACACTGACGGCTTTGAAAAAATGGCTGTAACAAAAAAGAATGATTTTAACATTTACATAACATGTATTCTGCTATGCTTGTGTCTCTTTACAGTCGTACACACACAATCTATACGAGTGAAACACCACAGAGTGTTACGGAAGGGTGCGCGCGCGCCCCCGCAGTTTCACCGAGTCCATTATCGCGCTCTTTGGTGCAGCAGTTGGTCGTCGTTTGCTTTGCACCAATCCTCGATCACCTTACTACAAGAAACTAGCCAATGGGCGCTGGTTGTATTTCACAGTGCCGTACAGAGGCGCGCACGAACCATCGGGATACAGCAAAGCAGTAAAAGAGGTAGTTATTTGTTCTTTCTTATACATGTATATACCAAGCGAAGCCTTCTAACACAATTGCTTATTATTATTATTTTTATTTAATAAGGATGATGGGCGGCAGTAAGAAGCCGTGTTTAGGGAATAAAGAGTAATATTAAGTATTTTGCCGCGTAAATCTTTTGAGTCTATTCAAATCTGCAGCCGGTTTGACGTTTGTCATCAGCAACGGCGCAAGTTAATTAACTCCTCAGGAGGTGTATTTTGTGGCTCGCTAATGCGCTTTTCTCACTCTAAACTCAACTGGCTTTTTTTCTTTTTAATTAGATACGCTTTTGGGCTGGAGACAAGCCGGTAAAGCATGGCGGAATTTCTTGAAGACCCGTCCGTTCTCACAAAGGACAAGCTTAAGAGCGAACTGCTCGCGAACGACGTTGCTCTTCCCAGCGGCGAGCACAGGAAGGATGTGTATGTCCAGCTGTACCTCAAACACCTGACCGCGCTCAACAAGAAACACTCCGCAACCGACACCTTCTCCAGTGACGAAGAAATTACACCGATCGTCTCCAACAGGAGTCGATCGGGAAAAGTGAGTGCGTTAAAAAAAAATTATTGTACAGAAAAATGCACAAAATATTTTCATTTTCATAATCGAGCTTATAATCGATCCGTAGAAAGCTACAAAAAAGACGGATAAGACTCGGAAAGAGGAACTGGATGTTGCAAGTCTCACCGACAGCGAATTAAGGAATCAGCTGATGAAGTGTGGCATCAATCCTGGTCCTATCAGCGGTAGGTGTTCTGTCCTACAGAGACAGCAATAATTCAAGTTTAGGTGAGGTAGTGTTTCCCCAGCTGTTGAAAATAATCCACATTATACACGTAAACTGCATTATTAGATGTATTGTATTTCCTTGTCTAAGGGTTATAAGCTTCAAACTGTCAGAAAGCTTTAAAGAATTTAAATAATTTATACATTTATAATATTAATAATCAAATAAGTAATAATTACAGGGAGAAAAAACTAATTAGTCATCTCCCATTTTCTCTGTATCTATGGGGTGGCACTGTGGCTCAGTGGTTAGCACTGTCGCCTTACACCTCCAGGGTCCGGGCTCGATATGCGCCTCATATACAGTACATACCAAAAGTATGGACACACCTTCTCATTCAAAGAGTTTGAATTTGTATTATGGCAAGAAAAAAGCAGCTAAGTAAAGAAAAACAAGTGGCCATCATTACTTTAAGAAATGAGAGTCAGTCAGTCCGAAAAATTGGGAAAACTTTGAAAGTGTCCCCAAGTGCAGTCACAAAAACCATCAAGCGCTACAAAGAAACTGGCTCACATGCGGGCCGCCCCAGGATAGGAAGACCAAGAGTCACCTCTGCTGCGGAGGATAAGTTCATCCGAGTCACCAGCCTCAGAAATCGCAGGTTAACAGCAGCTTAGATCAGAGAGCAGGTCAATGCCACACAGAGTTCTAGCAGCAGACACATCTCTAGAACAACTGTTAAGAGGAGACTGTGTGAATCAGGCCTTCATGGTAGAATATCTGCTAGGAAACCACTGCTAAGGACAGTCAACAAGCAGAAGAGACTTGTTTGGGCTAAAGAACACAATAAAGAACACAATAAAGAAAACTCTTTGAATGAGAAGGTGTGTCCAAACTTTTGGTCTGTACTGTATATCCCTTTGCATGTTCTCCCAGTGCATGCTGGATTTCTTCCCACAATCCAACTGTTTTTTATTAAATTGGCGTTCCCAAATTACCCATAATATGTGAATTAACTTGTATGTGTGTGACCAGCGATAGATTGGCACAATATAATAGCTTTACAATTATACCCAGATGACTTTGGTGTGACAAAAACTAATAGAATTACGTGATCAATATTGGCACTTATTAAGACCAGAAATAATGAAAAGTGATTTTTTTTTGGTAACAAATAAGTTGTCAGTGTGTTCAAGAAATGATAGATAGATAGATAGATAGATAGATAGATAGATAGATAGATAGATAGATATGTAAGTGAGACCACAATAAAGAAACATTCATAGAGACCTTGCAATAGAAAGTAACTGGGGTAAAACCACCATAGAGATAAATAAAAAATGTTTTTACACCACATTCAGAATAATCTGCTTGATTGTTGGTAATATGCCCTTTATTACTATATATTAAAATAATTAAATGAACCCACATTAAATATCTTGTCTTCAAAATTGGTTTTATCAGTTCAGCATAAGTGTGTACAGATTTTTTTCACTTTAGATGCTTTAAATTGGCAAGATGACAAGCAGGAGTTATTGTCTGAGTTTGTTTTTCTTCGTTTTTCCCTCTTCATATGCATCAGCCACAACTCGCAGACTTTACGAGAGGAGACTTCAAAATCTTTTGGATAAGTTCCCTTTGGAGACCACGCCACCTGAACCTGAGACTGCAGTTCCAGAGACGGTTCCTGTGAAGGCAGATGGCAGTCAGAATGGCAACACGCACACCACGCAGGATGAGTACAGCGACAAGGAAGAAGGTAGTGATTTCCTTGGCTGTTATATATGTTGTTTAAAAGCAAATAACTTTTGCTGAGGTTCCTCCTAATTCTTAATGATTTCAGTTGCAGAATAACAGCTTTTTCACAGTGAATGTTGGTTAGCCTCCTCCTGTAATAAAAACTGGAAATGCAAGTTTTTAAACAATGAAATCTATAGATCTGGGCAGAAACTCATTCTTCGCACACTATTGTACAAATGAATCCTAACCAAATAGGGAAAGACTCTAAAAGATCTGCTGACTACAAATAATTTTGTATTTTCTGGTGTTTTTGATTGCAGAGTTTGAACCAGTACCAGAGCCAGTTCCTGTAGCATCAAAACCTGTGAGGAGCCGAGGAAAAACACCAGTTACCACCAGGACAAGCAGCCGACACAGTAGCAAGGTAAAGTGTGGAGCAATATTAGTAAATAATCAAGTGCACAGTACCAGTAGTACCACAAAGCATCGAGAGCTACATAAACCAGTAGAGGTTTCAAACCTCATCTCTATCATGATTAGAGAAATTTCCAAAGTTCCAAAATAGATAATTATGCATTATAAAACATTGACTAAACAGTGGAAAAGAGTGAGTGAGAATATTTTGCAGACTTTATAAGCATAACATTGCAGAAATAAACTTTGGCTTTTCAAAATGCAATAATTTGTAAATAAATTTGACTGTAAGTCAGAGGCCTTAATATATATATTTATTATATATTATCTCACTCACTCGCTCATCATCTATACTGCTTAATCCTGTATTCAGGGTCACAGGGGGCCTGGAGCCTATCCCAGGAGACTTAGGGTACATGGCAGGGTACACCCTGGACAGGGTGCCAATCCATCGCAGGGCACACAGACATACACACACTCATTTACACATTACGGGCAATTTGGGAACGCCAATTAGCCTAACCTACATGTCTTTGGACTGTGGGAGGAAACCCACCAAGCACAGGGAGAACATGCAAACTCCATGCACACAGAGACGGGAATCGAGCCTGGCCGGGGATTGAACCCGGACCCTGGCGGTGCAAGGCGACAGTGCTAACCACTACACCACCGTGCCGCCGTATTATATATTATATTTTATATTATTTAATTAAATGTATTGTAATTTAATTATTTATTTATTTATTATTGTATGCTTTTTCTTTTAGACATCAATCTATAATAACCTCTTAAATGCTTGCTTATCATTTAGTATGAGCCCACAATGCCAGTGTCTGAATTTACTATACAATTTGTGACTTTTTAGCAGATAGAGACAACAGCAGCTGATGAGCTGTCATTTTCGGTGGACAGAGGTGATGTTTTAAAAGACATATTCCCTAATGAACCTGCCACCCCCACAGGCATCACGTGAGTATAAAAAGTCTCTAACACATCCCTGTTTACATTTTGGTTAAGGTTATTTGATTTATTCAGTGTAAATAACATGGTTTCTGCAGTACACACATTTAGAGGTTCAAATAAAAATTTATGCAAAATAACAGTAATCCAATTGAACCATTAGTGGCCATGAATTTAGCCATACTAGATTGATGCATTCAATTAAATATTGAATATCACAACATGTGCAAAATAACAGTATCACTGTGTTTATGGATGTATTCATTGTTTCTTCAATGTTACTGAGTAAAACTTTTACCCTCACACTTTGTGCTACTTGTGTACAGTGCTACCTGTCGGCGGCCTATCCATGGTGCAGCTGGGCGTCCAGCAAGGCCGCTTGACCTCTGGCCAGAGGAATCTATCTTAAACCAGCGTGTGTTCACAACCACCAAATCATCATTCACACAAAGCCACAGCACTCCATCACACGCTCAATCATTCTCTCCACCGTCTGAGCTGCGTCCACGCCGTTGTTCCTTCTCCGTCTGGCTCAAACTGCTGGTTTTCCTCCTGCTGGTTGCCTCACTTTACTATCTGTTTCAGAATGTGAGCAATGAGCAGATCGACTCCTGCATTGTTTTCTTACAGGACAAGCTGGTCACTCCTCTCCTAACTGTGATTGGTGTACCTAGCAAGGAAGAGAATTCTGAGAGCAAGTGAATGCATTTTCTCTCAGTGGGTGCATGACCTGTCTTTATTCTTAGACTTAAGCCACATCCCCATCTGACAGATTGGAGGATTAACGTTTTGGCAGGGTTTGTGATTATAATTATTGCAGTCAGATTTTTCAGTCATGTCCAATTATGTTTTAATTAGTCATCAAACTGTGTGAACTGTGTTTTTTGTTGTTGTTGTTGTTGTTGTTTTTTGTTTGTTTGTTTGTTTGTTTTTCCTATTTTTAGCAGGTCATCAGGACAAGATGAAATAGTGTTCTTTTGTTTTGTAGACTTGAATCATAATGAAACAATTCCCACAATGTTTGCATGTAGTGCTTCTAGACACACTCCATTACAAAACAGACTTGTTTTAGATATCAACAAAATGCTTTTCTAAAGGGCATTAGTATGTGTTAATCACAGGAGCTCATCAGAATGCCAGTTTAAAAAGTTGGGGCATGTTAAAAAGTACTATTTTTGTGTGCAGTGGATTTTTAGAAAGGATTACTGTATGTACATAAATTTTTTGCTGTGCTGTGACTTTATGTCACCAGGATAGCAAAGATTTCCTCTTTGGTAATTGTCTCTTTGTTTCTGTCTCTGTATGTAGTAGCATGGAAATGTGCCCAAACTACTAGACTACCTGGTCAGTTATGCAGAATTGCTTTTAGTGCCACTTGTGCTGGTTTTTCATCAGACTCACACAGTTTCACAATACTACACTCTCTGCTGTCCTCTCAGGCTGTAGATGTGATTTGTTTTTTATTCATTGATATGATATGATTTTGTATTAGGTGACAACCTATAAGGTATGTTTTCTATATGTATTGTGATGGTGTGCTTGTCAAATTCGTCAAACCTGTCCAAGTCGTCATAACGCAAAATTGAACCACCCTGCCTGCTTTTTTTTCCTCCTGGGCAAACACTGTTTCTTATCTAGATGGAATATTTTCTCTACTGCAGTCGGAAAGCAAAAAAAATTAAGGTCACATCTGCATCTGTTTGACAAGCGTGTAGAATCTTTTAGTTAAAATAAATACATTTACAGTAAACTTTTGTTCTAATTATTGCAAATGTTTTTGTATTTTATTACTTGGATTTCAAAATGTTTTTGCTTTTTAACTGCAATATTTTTCTAATGTTTTTTTAAATGCCTTTTTAAAGACAAGCAAACAGTTCAGTGGAATGGTAGGTGCTAGTGAATTGCAGCAAACATTTAAGTTTAAGCCTGCTGCCTGAAGGCAGAAAGTGTTTTTTAAATGGAAATAAAATTTGCACAGGCAGCTAATAGAATTTAATGGTTAACTGGACTGTTTCATTCTGGATGAACTGATTGTCTGTCAATTGTTAAATACAGGAATTGTGTGAAATAAAAAATATATGAAAGACAATATTTTGGTCATTGCATTTGGTTTATCTGTTTTTCTATTGGTATGACAATAAGGTCCAGCTTAGGAATGTGAACGTTTGACTTTGTCCTGAGCTGTGTATAGGGGAAAGAATGCCAGAAATGCGAGACTACGTTGCCATTGAGTTTAGTTCGACCTTCATGAGCAGTAAATGTCTAATCTTATACAGGTGCAAGATGTGTATTGTGGACTGTCATATTGGACCACGTTTTTGTAGTGCTGATTTTAGTTTACAGTATGTACAACAATTTAAAGAACGATATTGCATTGTTTCTATATATAAAATACTATTCTAAGGCTCCGCCTATGCTCGAATCTGATTGGTCAGGACGACAGGTGACGTGTCACTTCCGCTGCCCTACGGCCGGTTAGAAGGCGCCGGTGCGGTGCTCGAGTTCTCTATGAGCAGCCGGTAGAGGAGGACGGAGGCGCCATTTTGTGATATTTAAATCGATGTAAGAACGTTTTTTAAACTTTAATCCCGGCTTCCTGGTGTTGCGTGATGCCTTATTTATGTTTTCGTAGATTATCTCAATTGTTGCGTTTTAACTGTTGTCCTTAAAATTAATTGTTAGTTCCGAAGGCCTTGTATTCTCAGTGACCTGCCTCACAGGCTAATGCCGAAGCTAAGCTAACTGGGCACTGTTTGTCATTGACAAAATGTAATGTGTAAAATAAGCTAACTAGCGGGAGTAGCTCTTCATCCCTATAGTTTATTCTATTGCATTCGGTCACTGTGCTTGTTTTTTGTTTTCTTGCTTGGCCAATGGTTTTATTTGTGCTTTTGCTGTTTAGCTACCAGCGACATGTATCCCAGCACGCTGCTCCACCTGGCCCGGGCGAATCCCTTCAGCGCCCCGCTGTTCACGCTGCAGAAGACGGAGGAGCCCTCGCGGCCAGCCACCGATGGACAGACCCGCAAACTGGCAGCAGCTTCAGTGGCTGGTGGGTTGTCGGTTGTGAAAATGGCTAGATGGATAATATTTGAACAGTGCAGTGATTTAATCATTCTTCCCTCCCAGATACCGCTGCTAATCAATATCTTCTAGCATAGCTGCCGTTAGCCATTCATTGTCAGCCATGTCTAGTTAATGACTGTAATTAGTCAAGCATAATGACCTGTTATACATCGGTGCTGCTCTTGCTACTATTTTTGTTTTCAGTCTTTGAATTATTGTTTCAGTGGACGTCCATGGCACTGCAGGTCGCGATTAAAAGGTCAGAATATTAGCCGGATAATGCTAAACGGCTAGTTAGCATGCAAGTTAGCCTGAGTAGATAGACGATTGAGCAATACCATATTCTCCCATCTGCCAGCCTTAAATAGCGTGTGCATGACGCATTTAGAGATTTGTTGGAGTTTATTAGTTTTTAACTCCATTTTCGTCTCTGAGGTTTCAGGCCTGGTGGGAATTTTTATGAAGGACATGGAAGGACACCGATGGGTCATAGAGGTGTAATAAAGATCTGGGGGAAAGTTCATTTTTCTCATTTACTCGTTTACGGGTATCTTTTAATCTGATATGCAAAGGCAGTAAATCTGAAATATGATTAAATAGCGCTAGAGAACTCGCGTGCTCAGTATCGCGACCTGGGTCACATGACCGGCGCGTGGAATAGACGTATGAATAACGCGCGACTCCTTTCCTACCCGTGTTCCTCTTAAACATCCTCTATATTGCACGCAGACGTGTAAAATGTGGACAAATCTATGGGTGATAAAAAACGATTATATGCTGATCTGTTAAGAAAAAACAAATGCTAACCGTGATGATGGCAACATATTTTCGTTTTGTATATGCACTTCATTTATCTGTGCTCTTTATTTTTTTAACTTAAATAGAATAATGGCAGCAATTGGCAGTATTCTGTATTTTTCATGTTGAAGTCTATATGCCCCCCCTTTTTTTTGACCCATGTATATAAATGTGTGTGCGATGTAGCCTTTATGAAAGATAATCATAATGCCTGACAGAATTTAAAATCAGCATTCACAAAGATTGAAGGCGTCAGGAATTTTCAAGGGCACAGAATTTGCTTTGGTTATGTAATGCCCTTCCTGTGACCTGTCCATCAGTGGAGGTTATGTAAAACACTTGGTCAGTTCAGGTCATCAGATATTTTTTAACACTTAATTCTTTTGACAAGCTTTTATATTTGGAAATGTTTGTTTATGAACTATAGATTGACCTTTAGTGTATCACTATTTCACTAACTTCCGTGAAGACATTGTGTGAAGTGTCCAGTGATAATGTCTTGCTTCTCTTCAGAGGGAGACAGCTGTGAGTTTGGCTCACAGAAGTATTTCATCCTGTGTGGCTTCGGTGGGATTCTGAGTTGTGGCACCACGCACACGGCGGTGGTGCCTCTCGACTTGGTTAAATGCAGAATGCAGGTCCGTTTGGGTCTGATCGCCGGAGTCATGTGGAGTGTGTGACCTCGGCACTTACCCAGCATGTTACATTTCGTGTTGTGATGCATGAGCATGTGTGTGTTGTGTTCCTCATATAACAGACTCGGACACCAGCTGTGAGTTTGGTTCAACAAAATACTACGCTCTCTGCGGCTTTGGCGGCATCTTGAGCTGCGGTATCACACACACAGCTGTAGTGCCCCTTGACTTGGTCAAATGTCGGCTTCAGGTCTGTATTACTTTGGAAAGCAAAAGTTTAGTTTTAGATGGTGGCTATCCATTTTAAGCAGGCATGAACAAGAGAGCTTTGCATGAGCATATTTTATTTATACAAAAATGTGATGTTCAGAACTATGCCCACTGACCATTTTGGAAAGCTTTTTACATTACCTTAAAAGTTGCATTTGGTTCTCTTCATGCCTTAAATTGTGATTCTTCAATTGGTGCCAATATAAAAATTAAATTAAAAGAACTAAAAGTTTTTTTTTCTATTATTTTGAAATGCATGTAAATACCGTTTTCAACACAGACAGGGTTTGCATTCACCATACCCCACCAGTCCACAGAATGAATGTGACGGTTTGTTTCTGTATGTGCACAGTGAGCTGCTAAATTGAATGAATGTTGTGTTTAGGTGGACCCTGCGAAGTACAGGAGCATCTTTAATGGATTCTCAGTCACAATTAGAGAAGATGGTGTGCGGGGGCTCGCTAAAGGATGGGCACCTACCTTCATTGGATACTCCATGCAGGGTCTCTGCAAGTTTGGCTTCTATGAGGTGTTCAAGATCTTCTACGGGGACATGCTTGGAGAGGTGGGTACCAAGTTAACTGATAATTTTGACTTAATGTTCAGAGTATTACTTCAAAGATTAATAATTTTGTTTTGCTCAAACAGGAAAATGCCTACATGTGGAGAACCTCTCTGTACCTTGCAGCCTCTGCCAGCGCAGAGTTCTTTGCTGATATAGCTCTGGCCCCTATGGAGGCGTGTAAAGTGCGCATCCAGACCCAGCCTGGCTATGCCAACACTCTGAGGGACTGTGCCCCCAAGATGTACGCTGAGGAGGGTCTCTGGGCGTGAGTACCCGTTTTATTTTCCAAAGACTTTTAGGTTAATTAGATTGGCATCAAATCATGACTTTGAATACAAGATGTTCTTGGGTAAAATTGCTTTACACGTTCCTTAGATCCACCTCTGGGGAGTTCTTCACCTTTTGGTGCTGCTGCTCTTCTGAGTGTGTCAGCTCCAGGGTGGAGGTTCCCAGCAGCTTTTCTGGCTGTACAGTTGGAGGTGCTTGAGTCATTGGCGTGTGAGAGCAGTCTACCTGCCCCTTCAGCCCAGCTGCTGCCCTGGCTCCCATAGTGGAACTTCCCCAGGGTAGACAAGCTGGAGGGCGGACAACAAATACCCCCCTTACACTAAGCAATCATGTTCTAATAAGCGGGTTAAATTACCAAAAGGGAGTAAAATCCTAACTTGAAAATCAGTTAGTGTTTGGTAAATCCAAAGTCATACTTCATTATTCAGGCAGCTTGATGTATTCATAGGTAGCTTTGCCATCAGTTTGTTTGTATGGATCTAACTTGTAGCCATCACTGATTATTTAGCTGAAAGAAGATTTTTAAAGGCTTCATTTGTTTAAAAAATTTAACATTATGAATGTTTATTTGCTAGGTTCTACAAGGGTGTTGTTCCCCTGTGGATGAGGCAGATCCCCTACACCATGATGAAGTTTGCCTGCTTCGAGCGCACAGTTGAGATGCTCTACAAGTATGTGGTGCCCAAACCCCGCAGTGAGTGCAGCAAGCCCGAGCAGCTGGTGGTCACCTTTGTGGCCGGGTACATTGGTAAGCTTGGTTGATCAGACGTGTTGATCCACTACACAGTATTGTTTTAAAAATAAATAAATGCGCTTAAGCGTTCACTTGTGCCACATTTTGCATTATTATAAGGCAGATGTAAAGATACATTTGAATATTCATTGCTGTGGTTTTACCCTTCCTGTATAGCTGGTGTTTTCTGTGCCATCGTGTCCCACCCTGCTGACTCTGTGGTGTCGGTGTTGAATAAGGAAAAGGGAAGCACAGCAGCTCAAGTGCTGAAGAGACTTGGACCCATGGGTAAGTGCTTTGTGCCCTGTATAATAGACTTTACAAATTATACAAAGTTTCTTGCTTAAAAGCCTTACTTTTATTTTAACGTAGTATGGGGTTGTTTTACTTGGACCACATGCTCCTTAGATCCACCTCTGAGGAGTCTTTTTTAGCTCTGAGTATCACAGCTCCAGAGCGGAGGCTCCTGGCAGCTTTTCCGGCTGTACAGTTGGAGGTGCTTGAGTCATTGGCATGTGAGAGCAGTCTACCTGCCCCTCTAGCCCAGTTTCTGCCCTGGCACCTATAGTGGATTTCACTAGGGTTGGCAAGCTGGAGGGCGGACAACAACCTTAGCGTTATTTTGGAATGAGTAAATTGTTGCTTGTTTCCTCTGACATGGATCCTTTTTCTTTTTTTCAGGTGTGTGGAAGGGTCTGGTTGCCCGTATCATTATGATTGGTACCCTGACCGCCCTGCAGTGGTTCATTTATGACTCTGTGAAGGTGTACTTCCGTCTGCCCCGTCCTCCTCCCCCCGAGATGCCAGAGTCGCTGAAGAAGAAGTTGGGTCTCACAGAGTAGAGAACTGAATTATTCCCCTGTCCGTCATGTTTTCTATATTTAAGCTCCCACAGCTATACTGTTCCTCCCAGGCTGCTGCTCATCAGGACACTGAGAGGGATTTTCTCCACGTGTAGAGATTTCATTTAGAATATGACATGAGTGAATTCCATCTGGTTTTAAACTGTTAATAGTATGATAAAAAAAAAAAGAAACTTCAAAACTTAAGGATGCAATACTGTCTTTTCTTATTCTGTTCAAATGCTATATTGCACATACTCTACTGAACTACAGGAATAACTGATAGCCGGTCTTTGTCCCAGAAGTATTTCATTTTACACCGAGTACAGCAATGCATTAGGATCTTCATCAACTAAATGGGGTGAAATAAAGAATGTCCACAATATTCTATTGTCTTGAATTGTTTTTATGCTTTGGCATTGTGGGTATGTTTAATGCTAAAATGTGCAGTGTTACGAGAGAACAGACTTGGTCAGAGCCAGAAACTGAGGGATGTGGACATGATCCGTTCTACTTGGTTAGAAATGTCGTTTAGTCTTTGCAGGTCTTTCAGTCCTGGCAGGACCAATTTTCTCCAGCTCAAGAAGTTGGTTTTATATTCATGAATATGCGGTTGGGGTTTCTGGGTCGGTCAGCATCACGTGTAAATTATATTCAAAACCTGGAGTCCGTTCTTCGTACGTCGCTACTTTTACATCGTGCTAATTACGATGCGGCTAATGCGGTTCTTCGAGCACACCTGTTGATGATAGATTAGTATAGCGAGGAATTTGAAAAACTCTGCGTATAATCCTGACACTTTCAGTAACCGGTTGCTTTCCCATAAACGGACAAGTCATGGCTGCGACAGATTTGAGAAAATTACCTCCACTTATATAGACGCAATCGGGGGATAGACTGTTACATATTATTAGACACACACGGAGGTTAACACACGGATGATGACCACAACCACACACGTGTACATATACTGTATTTATGGTTATATTAGTGCAAGATGCTTTTCTTTTCCCACGTGAGTCAGTCATGCTCTTTAACCAATCAGATGTGACCTCGACATTTCAACCAATCATAACCCGCCAGGAGCGCCGCCTAAATCCCGTGTACATGTAATAAACCTGCTCGGGAGTTTACGGACATGTTGCTATGACAGCAAGTGCGAGATTCGCTTCGAAGAACGAAACAATCCAAGATCAGGACAAATCCACAACAATCAAATCCAGCTAACTGAGTTAGCGACGTACGAAGAACGGACCCCTGACCTGGTTTGCTTTGTCCTGCTAAATCTGTTTCCCATGTAAATAAAGATGCTTTAATTTTGATATAAAACAGGAATCGATAAACATTGCCACTTAATAGTCTCTTGGTTGGTGTGTTTAAAAACTTGTAGTATATTGCATTTAGTTTTCACACCTATTCAATAGGCAAGTTAGAAACGTTCCCCAAAGGTTTTGAATATTAAATATATGAACCACCTCAGTAGAGATTAGTTATAAACTATTTTAGGTGTCTATTTTGCCTGCTTATTAAAGCCAGTGTATTTACATTATAGTCCATTTACCTTATTTATAGGCATCATTTTGGGTTCTGATGTAAACTACTGTAACATTAGAATATTGCACATCTATTGAGATCAAAGGATATGATATGCATTCTACATTACAAATTTGAATGATTTTTCTAATGATTGATCTAATACCCTCTTAAACAACTTGGCCCAATTTTCCGAGGAATGTTTTTATTTTATTTTTTTTTAATGTGTAATAGATTAATGAAGACATGATTCAATGCAGTTATTTCCAACAGAGCAATCTCATCAGAAGATATGCATTCCACTAGTAGTGATAATGGACCGTAACAGCACTGCGTTGTTTAACTATATGTATCACTCCACATCCCAGCTGCACTACTAACCATCAATTACACTAACTATCAGTGTATGTGTGTGTGTGATAGGACAGGGCGCTACTCAGTGCTGATGAGAAGACAACTGCCAACTGCTGTTCAAAACCTGACCGAAGGATTTTCAGTAAGAAAACACATCTCAGGCAGTTTGTCTCCTTAATAATTGCCTCTGTGTTGTTTAATTTACACGAGGCTGAATCCCACATCACTCTCTAACCCCTAATCACGGTCACTATAGCGGAATTAGTGTAAATATGAAGATAAACTGGAGAGAATTACAGTACTGTTCACCCCCTATATGGTTTATCCGCCTCATGTTTTAAAACTATTTTTATCCCTGTTAATTACACTACTGTCAGTCACCAACTCTGCCAGTCATGGTTAGTTAGTTCCGCCACTTGGAAAATATATTAAATGAGGATAGTAGGATAATAATAGAAAGTCGAACTTAAGAAAATCCAGTTTTAAACCATTAAAAAAAAAATCATTTAAGCAATATCACACAAGAGGTTGTGCTGTTGTGCTGAATATCAGGACGGCTGCGCCTTCGTGCCTGAGGGCTGATGTTCAGCACAAAAGCACTCCCGCTCGTGTGCTATTGCTTAAGTGAAGAATAAAAAAAAAAAAGTTTAAAACTGGATTTTCCTAAGACCGAGTGGTTACCTTAAATAATCAAAGCAGGTTTTACTGGAAGAATGTGTCATGGGATTACAGTACCACCATTAGCTATCTGCAGAAAAGGCTCAGTTTTTCTTTTTTTTTTTTTTGGTATCCAGTCATCACAGGAAGAGGCGTGGAGTCGCTGAGACTCGTCCCTCCCCTCCTCTCCGCTCCTCTCCTCTCACTGTGTCCCTGCCGCTGCTTTGAGGAAGTGTTGCACAGCGACGCCACAGCCGAAACACTGCAGTCACCTGCTCTCCTCTCAGCTGCCCTGCCATGTTGATTTCATGGTGGTATTTGTACCTGGGAACTCAGAGCATCTACAGGCAAGGCAAGTGTTCAGCTGCTGTTTGTGCTGAGCTGCAATGCAGATAAATGTTTAAGCGTGCAGATTTTCTGTACTGAGAGCTGAGTGGATTTGTGTTGTCTGTCTTCCATTGTGTGGGTGTGTCATAGATGTGACCTTGATATAAGGAGACCTGGTACAGATACCAAATGAGAATTTCCAGATGAAAATGACCTTGCGTGTTAAAAGCAATGTAAATACTATAATGTACGCTACGTACAGTATGAATGTCTGGTGATTTGATTAGAATATCTTTTAGTTGATAAACCTTTTCCTGTATTTGTGTTTTGGCAAACTGCATATGAATATTGAAACCTGTCGGTGAGATGTGCCTGAAGTGGAATGCGCATTAAACAGCACATCATGTGCACTTCAACAAAACATTTAAACCATATATCAAACAGGTGTTCTCTCGGACCCCCGCCTGATTACATGCATTAACACTAAAGTGTGTGATTTCTTTCTTACAGTGCTAAACATGGCATCTGTGCTGCAGAAGCTCATCACCCCTCTTGCCACTGGACCAGCTGAGCCTCCCAGGAACAAAGTGACAGTGGTGGGAGTGGGCCAAGTGGGCATGGCATGTGCCGTCAGCATCCTGCTGCAGGTACGACTTGAGGACCTCTGCACTCTTGTATACTGTAGTTCTCTCAATGCAGGAAGGGCATCCAGCATAAAACCTGTGCCAAAACAAATGTGCAGGTCAAATGATGTGTTGTGGTGGCCTGTAACTGGAGCAGATGAAAGAAGAACCACCAACACCACCAACGACATTCTTATAGCTGCATTTTAAATGAGCTCATTTAGCACAGTGCTTCTGACAGGTGGGTTTAGGGTCCCGCAGGGTTCTGTGCTGTATAACCTGGGGGTAATTATGTTCCTCAGACAGTGTCCAAAATAACTATCCACCTGGGTTACCATCTTAAATGGTTTAGATTTAAGATGATTCTTATACACTATTAGACTACACTATGAGATTTTGAATAATAAGTCTACAAGCTGAATATGTTTGAGATGTGCTAAGGTGATATGTATTCAAGCTACCCTTGTTAAAATGGTCTTTTGCTATACAAGGTATGAGAACCCCTAAATGTAGCAGCCACCCTTGTCCAGAGTGACTCATAGAACGTTTAATCAACTGAAAATGAAATGACACGAAATACTTGTAGAACCTATAATGATTCATAACTTGCAGGACCGGAGACCGGTGCCGGCTTATGTAAGTGCTGGAGTCATTCAGTCAGAACATGAGGAGGTGCATAAGCGAAAGTAAAACAGAACGATCAATACAACCTCTCCCTGACACTCTGTATACCGCGTACCCTGTATAGGGTCGTGTTCCAGGCGACTTGGGGAACAAGACAGGATACACCGTGTACAGGGTGCCTGCCCATTTTTTACACACACTACAGACTGTCTTTGGAGGAAACCGGCGTACATGAAGGAAACCCACCAAGCATGTGGAGAACATGCAAACTCCACACACACACAGACCCAAAAGCACGACTTGAACCCTGGACCATGGATGTGTAGGGCCACATTGTTTACATCATGCCACCTCGATATAACCTATAAAACAAAAAGTAGGAGTACAAAAGGAAGTATTTTTCCAGGCACTCACTGAGACAGTGTTAAAGATAAAAACTAATAGAGAAACATGAAAATCAGTGTAGCCACCAGGTAGTGTTGCTGGCTTACAAGCTCAGGGTCTCTGGTTTGATCTTAAGCTTGTTCTGTCCATGTCCATGTGGTTTTCCGTCAAGTTCTCCTTAAGTTTCCTCTCAACTCCCAGAAACATGCCAGGATAACACGGATAGTTAAAATGAATAATTTAGATCAAAGCGCTCTGTCATCCGCCGCTGTGTAGGAGTTGGCTGATGAGCTGGCCCTGGTGGACGTGATGGAGGACAAGCTAAAAGGAGAGATGCTGGACCTGCAGCATGGAAGCCTCTTTTTCAAAACCCCTAAAATTGTATCAGGAAAAGGTAAGAGTTCGACAAATTCACAGAATTACTACGTGACCAGTTCTGTGACACCTACTCCCCCACCCACCCACTCTTACATCTGCTCATGCTTCTACAGATTACACAGTGACTGCAAACTCGCGCATCGTGGTAGTGACAGCAGGGGTACGCCAGCAGGAAGGCGAAAGCAGGCTTAACCTAGTCCAGAGGAACGTCAACGTCTTCAAGCACATAATCCCACAAATAGTCAAATACAGCCCCAACTGCATCCTCATTGTGGTGTCTAACCCAGGTACTTGAAAAGGTTTTTGTTAGAGATTCAAAGTAAAATTTTCAATGCAAAACGGCAGTGTTGAGTCGTGTGTGTGTGTGAGCGCAGTGGATGTTTTGACCTATGTGACTTGGAAGCTGAGCGGCCTACCCAAACACCGCGTTATCGGCAGTGGCACCAATTTGGACTCGGCCCGTTTCCGGTACCTGATGGCGGAACGACTGGGAGTGCACCCAAGCAGCTTTAACGGCTGGATCCTGGGAGAACACGGTGACTCCAGTGGTAAGACAAGTCCTGCTGTTCCAACACTCACAGACTCAATTTCCTCTCAAGTTGTATGTACAGGATGGAACAAGTCTCTGTTTTTTCTGCATGCACTTATTCCGAGAGTTACAATAATTTATTGTCTATTTGCTTCCCAGTTCCTGTTTGGAGTGGTGCAAATTTAGCAGGTGTGAACCTCCAGAAACTGAACCCAGACATGGGGAAAGCCAGTGACAAGGAGAACTGGAAAGAGACTCACAAGATGGTAGTTGATAGGTATGCTAATCATCCAGGTCATGTTGATGTCATTTAGTGACCAGCACAGAAGCTGTAACGAAGCTGTGTGTTTGTGGTGATCGCCTGCAGTGCCTACGAGGTGATCAGACTGAAAGGCTACACTAACTGGGCCATCGGACTGAGCGTAGCTGATCTGACAGAGAGCCTCATTAAAAACATGGACAGAGTTCATCCCATTTCTACTATGGTGAAGGTCAGTGAGTAATACAGGAGAAATACATGCAGTGCCTGCAATATGTAATGAACCCCAACATTATTTTTTATACACAAACCTGGGATTTTTTTAATTTATTGAACTGTGATAAAGCAAGCCATATATATTCAGCTCTATAAAAATGTCCACGCTTAAGAGTCATGTTACCGGTCACTACATATGGATTAGTATCCTGACTGAAGGTCACTCAAGGACATTTTAGACCCTGTAGCATTTGTTTCTCTGGCAGGTTTTCTTTTCTTTTTTTTTTTTTTTAAAGATGCTTCCTTTCCACCTCTTACGGCCACTGACCAGACTTTCAGCTTCTGCTGTTAAAAAAGGCATCTTCATAAGTTTTCACCCATTGGCTGTCATGTTGAATTGGGGGTGGGGGTGGGGGGGTGGTTGAAAATCAGACTACACCTCAATTACTTTGTGTTACTTGGCACTTTCATTTGAAACTTTGTGCAATATGTGCTAGAATCAGACATCTATATTTATGTTTTAGGAAATATTAAGATTGAATTATTTGTCACACGTACTTTACAGCACAGTGAAACCATTATTCATACATCCCAGTTAGGAAGCTGGGATTAGAGCACAGGGTCAGCCAGGATACAGAGGATATCTGGAGGATGTAGGGTTAAGGGCCTCGCTCAAGGCTTTCAGCTTGGCAATGCTGGGGCTTGAACCCCTGACCTTCCGGTCACTAACCCAGCACCTTAATCATTTAAGCCACCACTGCCAACTGAACGTGAGGTCATCCGTTATAGAGTAACCCTGTCCAGGGTGCCGTGTGATAGGATCCCCTCATCCTGTACAGGATAAGTGGAACAGAGAATGAGTTTAACTGTGCGATCTTTTAATTTGCCAGTCAGCCAGTCCAATCCATAACACTGCACAATCAGATTCCCATTAGAACTGCCACTTGGTATTTAATCAAGAAAGTTGCCTGAAGGGTTTCTGTCCCTTTCGAGTTGTTTTGCAAATTGCTTTCTTGGAAGCGCTTCTTCCATTCCCACTCTTTTATCAATACCTATTTTCGAGAATATTTTTGTTGAACACTTTAACGTTCTACCACTGGCTCAGAAACTGGCCAGAGGGAGGCACGATCACACAATTTACTATCATTCCTGATTTCTTTATAATGATGAGCTACAGTCAAAATGGTTTTGTGCAATGCTCTTCTCTACTAGTCGATCTCTGGAAATGTACAGTAATATTGCAAGTCAAGTTTAGCCTTAAAATTATGAAAGGAATGAATTGCAAGGGAATGGAGCTCATGATTTTACTTTTAAAATATTATTAAATAGTTGAATTTAAGGTCTGTTTTGTAACTTTCTGCACTGATTTTGCCTCACAGGGGATGTACGGGATCAGTGATCAGGTGTTCTTGAGCCTGCCGTGTGTGTTGAACCGCAGAGGAGTGAGCAGTGTGATCAACATGAACCTGACCCAGGACGAGGTATCTCAGCTGAAGAAAAGTGCAGACACACTGTGGAACATTCAGAAAGACCTGAAAGACCTCTAAGAGCCACGCAAACAAGAAAGCGAGCTTGTTCACTAATTGTTCAAACAAACATCTCGACTAATACAGCAGCTTTTAGAAGGTTTGTGTTTTCCGTCCTGCTTACAACACTAATAGTATGAGCAGATGCGCCGATGCAGGTCTACGTAGATGCAGCTCATCTGCTATGTGCAAGCGACATGTTGAATGTATGTACATTGAATATGCACATTCCTTCTTGATGTTTAAGTTGGGAAATAAAGACTCAGACACTATTTACAGACATTGAGAGATTTATTAAATTGTTGTCGTCTCTGTGTAAAAAAATGTACATCATTTTCATACATTATTTAAAATAGGTATTTACATGTAGTA
Source organism: Clarias macrocephalus (assembly GCA_011419295.1). NCBI lineage: Eukaryota > Metazoa > Chordata > Actinopteri > Siluriformes > Clariidae > Clarias > Clarias macrocephalus. The sequence continues at coordinate 38,397 of JAAGKR010003838.1, forward strand.
CTGTGTGTGTTTCACAAAGGCTACCGATTCCTCACTGAGCCAGTAACATGATGAGATTTGTGGCTCATCCAGCATGCCGTTCTTGCATCAGCTTCAATACAGCACACTCTAAAAAAAGCAGTTGGCACCTGAACGAGCAGATTTCCAGTAACACCTTCATACTGTACATGGTGATCTTTCAATTCTGTAACAGCAGTATAGGGAAAGCTAGGTATGAAAAAGCTAACTTCAAGTTCTGGTTGTTCCAAAGGTTCTCCATCAAAACACGCCCTCTGTTGGTTGAAGTCTATGTTACCTCTCTGATGGAGGTAAGAAGCAGAGAAAGTAGACGAGCCCAATTTGGGCTGTGGATCAGTTCCAGGAAATAACAGCTGTCTATTGGTCACATTGCTTTTATAAGGTGAATCCCTGTGCCTCGTAAAAGCACTGCCTTTTTCTCCAACATGAGAAATTCTCATTTCAGACATTCACACGTTTGCCAAAAGTTACAAATAGCAGTGAGGAGTTTAAATAAGTGGTGACAACACATAGAAAAAAACTGTAAATGGACTCTTTTGTTATACCATGGCGTTGCTTTCACCGACTTTGTCCACCAACTAGAAGAAAACAAACATACGAATCATGATTTAGCTTTATGCATTACTTATACTTATTATTTATTCATGTTGAAGCATGTATACATTTTTTTGGGCCCCTATGTATGTATGCATTAATGTATGTATGCATGTATGTATGTGTGCGTATGTGTGCGCGTGCCTACGTGTATGTGTGTATTAGGGCTGTCAAAATTAACGCGTGTGATTAATCTATAAATTTTAATGCGGAACTATTTTTTTACGCAAATTAATCATATGACCAGGTTTGATCCTAATGGCTTCCCATAATCGCAGGGGCTCTGTGTGGTAATGGCAAGTTGAACATGGATAATAAGATGACTGAGGAAACATCACCAGGTGTGCTGAAAGCATTATAAAAAGCTTCTAGATGGATATTGGGATGAAAAACACAGTTTCACACTTTAGCTACCTTCCAGGGGAACTATTTTTACAAGAATACATTACAAACACAAGATGTGGGAGTGGTGGCTCAGGCTTCTGTATCTGATGACCCGCGTTTGAGCCTCGCCGTCAGTGGGTTGCCACATCCCATACTGCATGCAGTGCCAGGCCCATTTGAGAGATTTTGTTAAAGATATTATACAAAAAAAAATCTCTAACCAGCTTGTCATGGTTTTTTTTTTAGAATTTTAATTCCAACATTAATTTTTTTATAATACAAGCAAATCTGAATATTCTTCCAAGAAGAGTGGAAGCTGTTATAGCTGCAAAAGCTGGGACTGACTTCATATTAAAGTGTATGTATTTAGATACAATGTCAATGCAGGTTTAGCCAAATACTTCTGTCCCTATAGTGCGATTATGATTATATGATTTTTAATCAAATCATAAATTAACTGATTAGGTAAGAAACTATTAGTGAGAAACATTTAACACATTTTTATGCATCTGTCATTCAACATGATAATTAAAAGCTAATCAGAATATTGTTATGATAATCAGTATTAATTATATATTAATTGTTTTATTAATGTTTTATTGGCCTGCTTCATGCGCCACACCGGTATGTACGTCAATCCTGATCTCCTGAGGATTTCACACGAGGAGATTTCTGCGTGGGTGACTTTTTAGCCAACGACAGAACAAATTTGCACTAAGAAACCGGACCCCTATCACGGGTAGAACAGGAATGAGTCTGTGTCATTGATCTGGGACTATTGATGTTTTCAGCATATGTAATTGTGAAATAACACAGGCCTCAGAGAGCGATCATTTACTACTTCCTGCTCTGGTAATTAATGTGAGAAGAAACCGACAGGCATCGCGTTTCATGAAGTAGCTTCTGTAAGAGAATGAGCTGACAGCAGCTGTAGTGCAGTAATACCACATGAGCTGATATTTACTGTATGTCAAGAAGGCCACCCACTTTAGAGACATTTTAGCTTGAAATTATATTGTTTATTATACTTTATTCCTTAGATATTTATATGTAATTGATTTGTTGTTGTTGACGACGACTGTCTTACATCCAAACATCTATGAGTAGCAGGACCGTGTAATATGAAACAGAGCTTACAGGTGACAAATCGGATGGCAAGCTCTATTTTAACTATGATAATTAATTTTTCTGTGTTAATTATTTTTTTTACATGTAGGTTTCTTCCCTAAACCCCAATGCAGTATTAATGTATGAATGTGTCACATGCAGTACTCACCCCACTGATCCCAGGGAGATTAAGCAGAGACCCAAGAATGGGTATTCTTCTAATGAAGCCCACTGCCACTGGGAAGAATCCCCTACAACACACGGAGAGGTGTGAGATGTTCGGGTTCAAACAGCCAGCAGCTACACAGAGGCGCCATACAGCATTTTCTACTTCTAACGCCTTAGAGTTTTGATTAGACATCATGAAACTTGCATGTAAACCACAATGTGTTATAATTTATAACACAATAAGGCCATTTTGTCCTTGCTGTCTTTTCGCTCTAGTCAAGACAGCAGCAAACTGAGAGCTGAACAGGATTACCACCAAAATACCTTGCGCATGTGGATGTGAAAATGTGCTCATTCTATATTTTTATATGAAATTATAATTATTTGGTTGAGTACTTGGACAACATTTTTGTATGCGACTCTAAAAAATATATGAGAATAAATGAAAAGATCCAAATACAGAATGTGTGGATATATACACTCTTAACTGTAAATACCGTAAGTAGTAATAATATCTACAAGTAATATTACTATTACAATACCAGTCAAAAGTTAGTTTTGTGATTTATTTTTTACATTCTAGAACACTCTCACTCATCGTCTATACCGCTTTATTCTGTATTCAGGGTCGCGGGGGGCCTGCAGCCTATCCCAGGAGACTTAGGACACAAGGTGCTAAGCCATTGCAAGGCGCACACACACACACACACACACACACACACACACATATATGCTTATTCACAAACTACGGGCAATTTGGTAACGGCAATTAGCCTAATCTGCATGTCTTTGGACTGTGGGAGAAAACCGAAGTACCCGGAGGAAACCCACCAAGCACAATGCAATCTCCATGCACACAGACCCCAGGGCAGGAATCGAACCCTAGACCCCGGAGGTGCCAGGCGACAGTGCTATCCTATCCTAACCACTAAGCCACGGTGCTCTCCATTCTCGAACAATACTGGAGATTTCAAAACTATGATATAGCACATAAGACATTAGGTAATTAAGTAACAACAATGACAATCAGTTGTTATCTGAAGACATGAAGATCAGCTGTTCTGGAATAGTTCTTGCAAGAACAGTATTGTCAAGTGCATTTGCAAAGCCTATCTAGCACCATGATGAAACTGGCTCTCATTAAGACCTTCCTAGAAAAGCAAAACCAAAATTTTATGCAGAGGTGAAGTTCATTTAGAGTTTCCCGCCTCAAACATCACCAATTAACAGCAGCTCATATTAGAGCCGTTATGAAGGCTTACAGAGCATAAATAGCAGATACATTTCTATCAACTGTTCAAAGGAGATTTTTGCATATTTTGGACGCCTTCAGCATTATTTCATAATGTAGAAAGAAATAAACATCTTGGTGTGTCCAAACCTTTGACTGGTGGTGTACATTTTTGTAGTTGCAAGTAATTGTAATCTTACATCTAAAGCTTATAAGGTTGCACATAGAATGAAGTGTTAGAAGAGAAACTATGTAGAGCAAATATAAAAGGATGCAAGAAAGCAAAACTGAATTTGTTGTGATGTCTAATCGTCCCACCTGAAAAGGAGGAAGAAGCCATAAACCTCCAAGACCACACCAACGATAGGCCATCCGATCAACACCACGAACACTCCTCCCAAAAAGAAACCTGTAGCTTTTACTTTGTGCCGCTGAAAGAAGAATCTGAAGGTGCGCTCCAGGCCAATGACAAATGACAGGCCTGCAACAAACAAGATCTGAACACACACACACACACACACACACACACACACACACACACACACACACACACACTCTGTCTTGTACAGGAGCACAATCTTAAATCAAAATATGATTTGGTCACTGTATGGTCCAGGAATTACTCAGTTTTCAGTACATTTGAAAGAATGAGTTTTGCATGATAATGATAATCACACTCACATTCCCTATAGCCAGCAGAGCTTTATCAAAGAACAGGATCATCCCAAAGAAAAGGAAGAACACGCCAAAGCCCGTCAGTCCCATCCCGATCTCTGTCAAACACAACACAGTCAGTGAGGAGTTCAATCACTCACTCTCTCTCACACACACTCACTCTCTCTCACACACTCTCTCTCTCTCTCTCACACACACTCTCTCTCTCTCTCACACACACTCTCTCTCTCTCTCACACACACTCTCTCTCTCTCTCACACACACTCTCTCTCTCTCTCACACACTCTCTCTCTCTCTCTCTCACACACACCCTCTCTCTCACACACACACACTCACACACACACTCTCTCTCACACACACACTCTGACAATTTCTCACACAAAAAACACACTCACTCTCTCTCACACAATCTCTCTCTCTCTCTCTCTCTCTCTCTCTCTCTCTCTCACACACACACACACACACACACACACACACACGTTTCCTGAGGCATTAACGTTTACAGATTTATCAGTTTTTATCTGCTGATTAAGTCTCTATCCGGCTGCGCGGTGATGTGATTCTGCTCGCTGTGCTCAGGCCACGCCATGATGCCTCTCATTCATTCAAACTACCACAGCCTTCATATCTTCACCCATTAAATCCTCCCCCCGCCCGTTCATCTAATCACTTCTATTCCTGAAACAAACCCAATCCAGCGTCACTCACTCTGCGAGTCCGTTAAAGAGATCATTTTTGCCGTCTGTGAACTTTGCTTCCGTCTGAGCAGGAATCAAGGCGAAACGCCGCACCGTTATAATTTTTCGTGATCGCCACGTCTTCCGGAAACACGTAACTACGCAACAGTCGGGAGCCTTCAGAGAGTTATTTCTGCGCTGCACTTGCGCAGGCTGTCAGTCTACATAAAGCGATTTTAATTAGTTTATATAAGATTTCAACTACAATTTATTACATTAATCATATTATATTGACAGATAAACAACATTTTCATAACTACGTGTTGTATCGTCTTAAAAATCTAATGATATATTTTAACGTCTTCTTGGCAGCCTGGACATATAGCTGATCATCATAAATGCACCTCATAGAGTCAGCGACTCACTGCTTCTATGGGAAATGGAGTTTAAGGATTGTCTAGGAAGCGCTGTTATGACGTGTAAAAATTACTACAAAGACTACAATGACCACAACACCGCGAAACTGAATCGAAAATGAACGTGTTCATTGAACGCTTCTGCCTTCATTGACAACATTAGGCGTTTGTTAATGACAATATGCCAGCGCTGGGATTAGTGTAGTTTTGATAGTGCTAGTTGTTTTATTCTTTCTGTCTCGGTTAGGACTAGTTTTAAAGGTGTGTGAAGATGAACACGGTTTTTGCGGTGACTTTGGTGTTTGTGGGCTGCTGCAGTAATGTTGTATTCCTGGAAGTTTTGGTGAGGTCGGTGTAACTTCTGCTTATCTTATAGATATAAATTATTTATTCATTGATTATTAATGTTATTAATAACGTGTGATTTATGTTATGTTATGTGCGTTGATTGTATTTAGGGTATGTTTTATAAAGCAGTTATGTTATGTACACAAACCTATTCTCAGGGAATGCTCTGCTTTAAAGTGAAGTACAGTTTCCTGAAATATGAAATGATTTGTTATGTAAGTGACGTTGACTATTTGTCTTTGATCTGGACTCTTTAGAGATTTCCCAGGATGTGGAAACATTGTAACATTTGCCCAGTTTGTTTTTATTGCCCTGGAGGGGTTCATCTTCGAGACCAATTTTGGACGCAAGAAACCATCTATACCAATCAGGTAGGCTGCTGAGCTTACTGCTTAATCAGTGTTGCACTGGACTTGTTAAATTAGTGTAGAGGCCAATAAAATCAATACATACTCTTTTAATGTGTTACACTTATATAATTCTCTCGGCTTTCTTTGAACGAGCATTCATTCAGTTATTCATTCATTCCTCTTCACTTTATCCCGGTCATCCTTGTGGTGGATCTGTACCCTGTTCCAGCAACACTGCAGTCACTTCCATAAAGCAGCGAATGAACGTTACACCTTCTGTAAACCTGCATCTTCAATCAATATGTTTTCTTTTTTCAATCGGATTCAGATCATCCTGATTAGAAATTTCACCATAATCCCTTACATGGACGCTGATCCGATACAATGTGTGTTTATACACTAAAAGCTTTAAATTTTATTAACACACACAATATAGTTCTGCCCAATGTGGAGCATTTAATCCGCCAGAAATATGACAGAAGAAGAAATATTTTTCTCCAGCTTTGAGGTTAGTTTAGGCTTTTGTGATAAATCCCGCCTTCTGCGTTATGATTAGTTTTAGAATTCAGTCTCATCTGGTTTGAGATTGGTTAGACGATTTACCCGGTACAGAATGACAAACCAATCAGTTCCACTTCCTCAGCCAGAGACGCAGTGGTTGAAAGTAAAGACTGGTGGGAGAGGGTTGTTTACATGCAGTTTATTGATTGATTGGGAATGGAAGCAAAATCTCCCTCCAGGAAACTTGGAAACTGTAACTAATGTTGCCGCAATTTGGAGCAAACATGTGCAGAAAGAAAATATTCATTATGACATAAAAAAAAAAAAGAAATGATCAGAATGTGAGTCAAATAAATCAAAATTTCCATTAAAATTCCGTGATGCTCGAGCTCTCTTTTATTACAAAGTTCTGTAAAGTATTTTGATCTCTGCTGTCAGCTTAAAGATATAGCAGGTCCCCAGTTCCACCTCTGTGCCCTTTACCCAGAATGGAAAGATGTAAAAAAGCCGCAGTACTCTCAAGGCTGTGTGAAAGGCGCTTGTGTGTGTGAGGTGGAAATACACCCAGGATGATATCCTGTTCACTGCAGACCCCCACATACAAACATACACACACACACTCTTTCAAAACTACTGGGAATTTTTAGCATAGCCAATCCACATACATGCATGTTTTTGCAAGGAAACCAAGTTTGCTTTTTCATCAGCGATTTTGCTTTGGATATTACGTATATTAAATGCTCCACTCTGTATTTTATTCCATTGTAGGAATTATGTGATAATGGTGACCATGTTCTTCACCGTAAGTGTTATAAACAACTACGCCCTCAACTTCAACATCGCAATGCCACTTCACATGATCTTCAGATCCGTAAGTCTTTCACATCTTTTTAGTAACCTGTCAGTTTACAGGCGTGTATTTGCTCAGGATCAGGATACTTTACATCATATGACTGACAGAAAGTTCTTTCCCTGCAGGGCTCTTTAATAGCAAACATGATACTGGGTATCATCATTTTGAAAAACAGGTAGGCTTGATCCAGTGTTTTCCAAATGTACCTGCACTGTCTATAAAAATGAGCAAAACGTACTATATAAAAAGTATAACTTTAAATTTCAAATTAAAATTTTATTTGTCACATACACAGTCATACACAGTACGATATGCAGTGAAATGCTTAGACAACTGCCCTGACCTTAAAAAGACTATTAATAGGAATAATATAAAGTGTTACGTATCTAAGAAAGAATATCTATAGGAAATAAATATTAAAACAAAAGTAAATTTGAGAAATATATATAAGTAAATTTAACTAAGAAAGAATAAGATAAAATAAAATATCTGTATAATACAAAATACAAAATATACACTATAGAAAGATATAAGAAAAAGAAAAATAGAAAATTCTAGCTGTACAAATAGAAAATATAGAATTGTGTTAGAAATATATAGAATTGTGTGTATATAAACATAAGTGATATTTTGTTGTTCAAAATTCAGGGATGTTGTAAACTTTTTATACATTTTATACTGTTTTATTTTAACCCACTTTAAAAAGTGAATGTAGCTCACTGTTTTCCTACAAACCATTGGTTTCAAAAGGATCAACACCCTCGCAATTAATTATATAATAATAATAATAATAATAATAATAATAATAATAAGCAACACTGAGTGTCTTCCTCTAATATCTGTCAAGCATGGAGATACTTGTATACTAATATACAATTACATATTAAATTACAGTTGCACAGTTTGTTGTTGCACCTATGAAAGTTTTGAATCATAAGTGTGGACAATCCTTATCAATGTCCTTTTTTTTTCTGAGACAGATATTCATCAAGTAAATACCTTTCCATAGTTTTGGTGTCACTTGGCATCTTTATCTGTACCATCATGTCTGCCAAACAAGTGGTAAGCATCTTGGCCAATGTTTTGGCATCTTTTTCTGTCTGCTGTAACATTTTATATATACAGTACAGTACTGTGTACAATCTTGATCCATCCCTCATTTCTTTATATTTATATACCTGAACAGTTTCAGATGAATGTTGTTTTGTTTGTTAAGCCACACATAAAAAATAATTCAGCAAGAAGCAGTGAGAAACAGGTGCAGATGATGAGATGATCAGGCTGGTGATTAGTGTACTGGTGATGCTGGATGCTGAGTGATTGGAACAGATGAGAGGGGAAATGAGGTTGATGCTGTGGTTGTTACATAAGCAACAAATATTTCAATTGAATGTTTATGCGTTTTGCAGCATTGCAGTAAAACATTTGTTTCTCTCTTTTTTATTATTATTATTTAATGTAGATCGTTTACTTTATTTTACTATGAAACAGTGAGGGGTGAGTCAGGTCAGGACTTTTGAACAGTACTGTAGTTTGTAGTTGTATGCAATAATTATGCAAGTATATCATTTGTAAGACGTTTGTAAGCTGTATTCATCTTTGTATGATTTTTTTTCTAGAGTGCTGAAAAGTCTGTTACCCAAGAGGAAGGAGTATATGTATTCTTGCATTGGCTTTTAGGTAACTGTGGAGCTGTGTATATTTCTGTTCATGAGCACATTTTGATTCCTGATCCATTTAGAGATTTTCTGAATCCCACTACGCCAGTGTACATGCTTGACATTTCTATTTTTTATTTAAGGTATTGGCATGCTGACTTTTGCACTGATAATGTCTGCTTTAATGGGCATTTTCCAAGAAACACTGTACAAGAAGTATGGCAAGCACTCAAAGGAGGCTCTCTTCTATAATGTAAGTGAAATTCTGTTACATACAGATCAGACGTTGCTGTTCACACCTGCTCTTAACTGATCTGGATAAAAGAGGACAGCTTGAGTGTATCTGTACCACACAAAAACGATTTCACAGTCTTCCTGTCTTTGCACGCTCACTTCAAGCTTGCCTTATTAAACAGTGGATTTTCTTGAATTTTAAATATATTTTCCTTTAAACAAGTTAAAGTTTGGGCTTTTAAGGGGGGTGAATCCCACTGCTGTAAAACAATTGGAATTGATTAATTGCACAGCCCTAACGTAATTCTAAGGAAAGAGTCTTTCGCATTACACTGTGTGCACGTTTTTTCAGACACAGATATTTTTCCAACATTAGCAGATATAACAGTGTGCATGATGGGAACTGACTATTGGATAAGTTATAAATAAACATAGGCACATGCTGTTACTGGAAATTAAATAATAATAGGATGTGTGATGCTTCTCGTTGTGTGAAGATTCTGTATTATTCAGGTTTTTAATGAAGTTTTGATAAATCCAGCTAATATTTTGTTTATACTTTAGGACCATGGTGTAAAAAAAGTTTATTAATCTTTTTTTAATTGCATTTAATGTCGTGGCTGCTCGTTTATTGTTTGTTCCAGTTGTCACCTCCATTGAATCAGCTAAACTCCAAGCTTATTAAAAATGAATAAAATAGATAATAAATGCAGCTTGTTACAGAAAAACTCCATCATTAGGCTTAAACACTAAAGAATGTTTTTTTCTTCTGACTGTTACAAATCACTGACTCTGGAGCCTCCATCCATATCTGCTAATCCTCCCCTTACAGAGATCCTGCACCATGTCAATGAGCTTCTTTTTGTTAAATAACGAGCTTTTTAATCTGTTGACCTACTTTTGCATAACTTATGCAGAGCATCTGTTGTATAACTCATCTTAAATGAGCTGAATGTTACTATCAAAAAAAAAAAAGTGCAAGCACATTAATGTATTGATTTATTTCAGGTCTCTGATTTGGACTGGTGCTGAGCCATGCTCTTATAGGAAATGCATCAACATTTGTTGATGTAAAGGAACACATGAGAGAAATCAACAGCACTGTAGTAAAAAAAAAAAAAGAAATCCCAATATCTGATGATAAAAATTCTGCATTACTTGTCACGCTCAGAATTCCGAGCTTTTTCTATACCAGTGTAAATGAATGATGGCGCTGGTGTGAATGGCGCTCCATATTTAACGAGAATTGTTTTTCTGGGTCATTCTGTTGTTCGTCTAATCTCTCTGCTTCTTTCAGCACTGTCTGCCATTGCCAGGGTTCCTGTTGCTCGCAACTGACATCTATAACCATGCTGTACTCTTCAGTAAGACCAGTGAGTCTTGCACACCTTTATATGCCCCTTAATTGAGTGTTTGAGCTGAGGTCATAGCAGTGAGTAAGAAGAAGCCCGATCTGTGTCTGTGAAGTTTGCTGTAGTTCTTTTTCTCCCACTGATGCTGTGACGAAGGATGGCTAGAGCAGAAGATATTGTCCTTCAAAGCAGTTAGAGACTCAGAGTTCATCTTTTATGAACGTTAGAAGAAGAATAGGAAATTCATTTCACCAACAAGAAATTTTCTGTATATTTTTTTACATTGTTTTATTATTACAAATAAGAAAATAGTGTATGGTAAAATATTGATAATAAAAACGTTAGTTTGCCTTTTATTGTTTTTCCAATAAATAATGTTTTCCAAATATTTTTCGATTTCATCTGCATACTTTTTGACTTTTGCAGATGATATACACTGCTTATTTCAGGGAAGGTTAGGAGACTGAAATGGCCATAGCAATAGCATAGCATCCTTCAACCTGGGGGTTCAAGTCAAACCAGGATTGGGCAGAATAACAGAACACAATTATGAGAAAAAATATATACCTTTATTTCTCTGCAGTATATAATCTCCTGCTACGCTAATGCACTTATCCTACAATTCCACTAGTCCTTGGCTACCATCAAGGCTGAAAGTTTCCTGTTGTATGCCAGAACCAGGAACTCCTTTAATGGCCCAACCATGTGGAAATGGCTTGGAGCAAGGTCAGGACAAGGTCAGGATGCATACTCCCAGCTGAGTTCATGTCCAAGTGGTGTTTGTGAATGACTGTGTGTACAGTTCCCACAGAGGGATGCATCTCTTCCACAAGTTGGCCACATGTTATTTGACTGTTGAATTCTGATGTGAAGTACAGCAGCGGACTCTAAGCCACCTCGGCCAGGACGTATGGCCTTCTTTAAAATGTTTGCAGCATTCAAATGTTTTACTGCAGCTATTAGTCTCATCACCATAGTGTGCTTGAAGTCTTCTGTAAGCAACAAATATCGGTTTCATGCTTTCAAGAAATTTCATCACAGATCCCAGTTTGACTTGAACACCCTTTGTATTTAACACATTTTATTTTGAACTGTGGTAGATAAAGTATAACCACAAAGTGGTGACAGATATTTACTCAGGCGGCATGGTGTAGTGGTTAGCACTGTCGCTTTGCACCTCCAGGGTCCGGGTTCGATTCCCGGCCAGGTTTAATTCCCGTCTCTGTGTGTATAGAGTTTGCATGTTCTCCCCGTGCTTGGTGGGTTTCCTACGGGTACTCCAGGTTTCCTCCCACAGTCCAAAGACATGTAGGTTAGGTTAATTGACATTCCCAAATTGGGAATTGATTGTATGTATGTGTTTGTGCCCTGAATACAGGAATAAGCGGTATAGATGATGATGAGTGAGAGTGAGATATTTACTTAAAATTCCTTAAAATGTATTTCTTTTGTTCTCCCTTAAAGCTCCTGTGGAAATCCCTGTGATTGGTGCAACTGTACCAGTTATGTGGTTGCATTTAGCGATGAATGTCATCACCCAGTATCCTTCACATATGCTAATATTTTGATTGCGTATATGCATATACTACTCTGTTTAGACATACACCTGCTGTTACAGAACCTTTTTAACTTTATCAGTTACTCCATCCCTTAACTCTGCTGCTTCCTCAGATACGTGTGCATTCGGGGTGTATTCATCCTAACCACTGAGTGTACCTCCCTCACTGTTACATTAGTTGTGACTCTGCGGAAATTTCTGAGCCTCATCATTTCTATACTGTATTTCCAAAACCCATTCACAGCCTGGCACTGGGTTGGCACAGCGGTGGTCTTCCTGGGGACGCTGCTCTACACTGAGGTGTGGTCCAGCATTCGCATGGTGATGAAAGGAGAGACACCGGGCAAAAAGGCAGAGTAAAAATGATGACAACAGAATACCTCTGTGTGTGTGTTTATGTGTGTGTGTTCGCACACACATGAAAACAAGCCTATGGACATTTTTGCATAGCAGAATCCTCTGCTAGTTTCTTTGTATGTTAAAAAATTTCCCTGGCTTTATTTTACGGGTCAAATCCACTCCATTATTAGTTTTATTACAGGAAATATGCAGTAATAAGGCTGCACTATAGCAGTACGTTAATAAAAGTAAATCCACATCCTTGACACGAGACAAAAGATCTCTTATAAATAGCATTGAGTGCTGTTCAATTACTGCGTAGAAGAAGTGCCAAGCATGAAAATTAGTCCAGTTTGGAGATTAAACTTTTAGATCAGAAATGTGTAATAGGGACTTTTAGATGGTTGACATGTACTGTACACCTTTGTATTTGTTTTTTTGAACTTGTGTCTCAAGGTCCAGGTGTCTCAGATAATGTTGTTAAACACATGTAACGATTTCCCTGTTACAGTAATAAAATTAGCCTGTGTTTACTAATACTGTGTGTAACTCATCACTTATTGCCTATCTACACCATACATTCTGTAAGTACAGTACACAATGAATGATGTTGGCTTCTTTGATAAAATACAAGTACAAGTAAGGAATAGAACACAGCCTGTTATAAGAAGATATTTAATGTGGTGGTAGTATGGCCTGATATTAAATGCCCTTAATTATGTGTTAACAGTAACCTCCTGTTATCGCTTATTATAACAGCTATAAATAGACACCTTACTAGCCTCTTCTTAATACTCATTTTTAGCTAATAAGACAAAAAAATGTTGGGCATGGTGGACCATATACTGACTGTATTTTTAACATTAACTATGTATATTAATTGATTATGCTGAGTGTCCACCCTACTTTCTTGTGAATGATAAGCTGTTATAATAGCCATGAATTATTAAAACATATAAATTTATAACCTTTGATTTACACTACACAAGGAAATATTGTCAGTGCTGCTTTTAGAAAATGAATCAACTTTTGATAAATTATCAGATTAGTTTATTTTCCACGTTTTCTTTTGTAACTGCAATATTTATTAAAAGCTGAATAAAATGCTTATGAAAATTGGATTGCTTAATGGGAAATTTTATGTGTTGTAAAAATGTAACCAAAAGACTGGAGACCACCAACTTTCAATGTAAATAATTGGATTACATTAGATTCATCCAGAAGTGCATAATTGTATAGGCATATGTAATTGTATGGCATATGTACAGTATAAATACTGTAGGTAAAATACAGGTATATTTTATTATATTTATTATATTACACAGTCCTGTGCAAAAGTATGGCGGCATGGTGGATTAGTGGTTAGCACTGTGGCCTCGCACCTCCAGGGTTCAGGTTCGATTCCTGCCTCAGGGTTTGTGTGCATGGAGTTTGCATGTTCTCCCCGTGCTTGGTGAGTTTCTTCAACAGTCCAAAGAAATTCAGATTAGGCTAATTGGCATTCCTCAAATTGCCCGTAGTGTGAATGCGTGTGTGAATGTTGACCGGAGGTCCTACCTTGGTTGTGAAAATGGAAATAAATACAATGGTCACCATTGGTCTCCATGGTCCCTAGTTGAACTACAGAGGTTCCTAGATGATGGATGGATGGATGGTTCAAAAGTGTGTGTTTTTTTACTTCATTCGTGTTCATATTTATTAGGTCAAAAAAGCATTTCTGATTTTCAAACATTAATATTAAATAAATAAATAAAAATAAATAAACAACAGCAACAATTAAAATAATAGCAATAATAAAAAGAAGAAAATAAGAAATATAAAATAATAAGAAAATAATTGTTAGCCAGAAAATAAATCAGCATATTATGCAAAATGCCACTTCTCAAACAAAAAAGGGAAAATATTTCCATGTGCCAAGGCTTTGCACATGTATATGTATATAAATGAATGGTTACAGGAAAATCATCTTAATTCATTAATTCATCAAATTATGATGAAATCTGTACAGAAGTGGTGACATTTGACCATGGCACTCTGGCTTCTCAACGCGTCACGTTTATGCGCATGCGCCGCAGAAAATCCCACGCGCCCGCCGCAAACCAGGCAACCCGAGCTCCGAGCGAAACCGCGCACTGTTTACTGAAGGGCAGTTCAGCTGTACGGTCCACCTGGTTACAGCACGTGCACGGCGGTCTGACCAGTAGGAAGCGCTGTTACTAGGCTCTCTGTGCCGCTGTCCAATAGGAAGCATCGTTCCTCTCTCGAAGCATCGAGAGGAGGGCAGGGCTGCGTGTTGGGGCATCTGAATGGGTCTGAATGGGTCCGAGTACTGGAAGTTACTGCTCGGTTTGCGGGCACTGAGTAACTGACGGCGTACACAGTGTGTGCTGGGAGAGATGGGGGGCAGCAGCAGCTCCAGGGGCATCTCGGAGGAACCCGAGGGGGCAGAAGGGGTCGCGCTGGTGAAGGGCATTCGGGTAAGTTTAACAGAGCAGACCTTACTGAGAGTTACATCCTTCTCTTTCTGTGATGTCTTAAAGGAATTTCTGTGGAACAAACCCAGCTGGTAGTTATAGTTGGTATAATAACAACAATAATAATAAAGTATGATATTAGTAATAATAATAATAATAATAATAATAATAATAATATTTATGATTATTATTATTAGTAGTAGTAGTAGTAGTAGGGGCCAAACCTTTTTTGTCCATATAGTGTGTAAATAGACAGCTTACCAGCCTCTTCTTTTTACTCACATGGAGCTAATAATCAAAAGTAATTAAAATATTAAAATAAGTCAAAAATTCTGTTTCATTCTCTGACATTAATTACCAATGAATATTAATTTAGCATTAACAATGTATATTAATTGATTATGCTGAGTGTGCACCCTACATTTTTCTGAATTATGAGCTGTTACAGAAGCCTTACATTGTTTAACTTTAATCACTGGTTTATATTAATATGTTTGAATACTGTAATAATGATCTAAGGTCAGAGCTGCTTTTAGAAAATGAATCAAACACCTTCTGACCAGTATGATTCAGGAAATCATTAAATGTGGTTATTTACTACATTTTCTTTTTGTACCAGTCTTGACCAATTATTACAGTTATTATTACTATTGGATATCAGCTGTAATTGAATTGCGCTGACTTTATCTATGGTTCAAACTTTAGAGTAAGAATAAATGTCTTCTCAGGAGACCTAGGGCAATTCATCGCGTACACACACACACACACACACACACACACACACACACACACACACACACACACACACACACACTCATTTACACACTATGGGCAATTTGGGAATGTCAATTAGCCTAATCTGCATGTCTTTGGACTGTGGGAGGAAACCGGAGAACCTGGAAGGAACCCACCAAGCACGGGGAGAACTTGAAAACTCCAAGAACACAGATCGCAGACTGGAATCAAACCTTCGACCCTGGAGGTGCAGGGTGACAGCGCTAACCACTAAGACACCATGCAGCCCACATTTTAAATCTGGGGTTCCTAAATTGGGATCTGTTAAGCTTTGGCAGGAAGTCCACAGTGGTAGAATTCCTAACTCAGTATAATCCAAGTTAGATATATTTATTACTTTTACAGTTATTACTTTTATTACTTATTCTTTAAGTTAATAATCTATCTGACTGATTATTTTAATTGTTCATGTAAACCGGTTTAAATCAATATTTAAGTTCAGTGTAATATTTGCACACATCTCCGGGGTTGGGTGTCTGATTCCAGTCTCAAGTCTAGGAAGTGCTAGGAGTTTAATAGGTTTCCTTCAGGTATTCTGCTGTCCCTCTACAGTCCAAAGACATGCTAATTGCCGTTTGCTGTAGTGTGTATTTATGTGTGCCCTGTGATGGATTGGCACCCAGTCCAGGGTGTACTGTAGAATAGAGGTACTGAGTTTTTCTGTTGAAAAGAATATAACTTGTTTTTCATGATTTGGTTTCATTGAATGGCTACAAAAGTAAGTAAAAGTAAAAACTAGGCATACATCATGTCTTTTATCCACTCAGGTTATATACCTGTCTTAGGCATTATGGTATCTTTAGTACAAATGTTATGGGACAAATAATAATAAATAATACAAAGACAAATAATAGACGTTTATTATTTTAGCAAATAGAAATGAGAAAGTATGACAAAGTTACCAGAAGCACTCATATGCTTCAGTAGGGCAGTGGTGGCTCAGAGGGCTAAGTCACTGAGTTACTGATCGGATGATTGGCGGTTCGATTTCCTGCTCAGCCAGGTTACAAGTGTTGGGCCCTTAAGCCTACCTGCTCCAGGGGTGCTGTATCATGGCTGACCCTGTGCTCTGACCCCAGTTATGCTGGGATATGCAAAGAAGGAATTTCACTGTGCTGTAATTTATATTTGACAAATAAAGGCTTAACTTAACTTAAAACCTCCCACCTGTTTTGTTTTTTATGCAAAACCCATCAGTCTACATTATTTTTTTTGTTTCCATCTGAAAACTAGTCTGTCATGTAATATGTTTTTTTTTACAGACATGCAAATCGTCTGTGATGTTATTTATTTAATCATTATTATTAAGTTACATTTGGAAATAGTGAATGATTTTGTATATAATAATGCAGACATGATAAACATATAATGAAATTTGTACTAAAGATAATATGGTGCATAATATTGTGCACAATATTGTATACACACAGTACTGTGCAAAAAAATATTAATCCACCCCATCATCCTTCTCTATCACTTTTATTGTCTATGTACAGGGTTGTGGGGGGCCTGGAGCCCATCCCAGGAGACTTAGGGCATGAGGTGGGGCTCACCCTGGACAGGGTGCCAACCCATCCCAGAGGACTCACACATTCACACACTCACACACACTACAGGCAATTTGGGAAGGGCACTTAGACTAATCTGCATGCTTTTAGGATGTGGGAGGAAACCGGAGTACTAGGAGGAAACCCACCAAGCATGGGATGAACATGCAAATTAAATTAAATTAAATTTAATTTAATCACTCACTTAAATGTATTTCTTATTTATTTCAATTTATTTCATTTCATTTCATTAAATAAAGTGGTAATAATGTGGTAATAAAAAAGTGGTAAGCATTGTTGCCTTGCACCTCCAGGGTCCGGGTTCGATTTCCACCTCTCGTCTGTGTGCAGCATGTGCATGTTCTCCCTGTGCTTGGTGGGTTTCCTACATCTAATCCATTTTCCTGCCGCAGTCCAAAGACATGCAGATTAGGCTTACTGGTCTTCACAAATAGTCCATAGTGTGTGAATGAACATGTGAGTGTGTGTATGTATATGTGTTGCTCACTGGTTCTTGCCTTAGATTAGGTCTTTTTTATGATTGAAAGATTCATAGGGCACTGTGTGGCTTAACAAATAAAAAGCATGAAGCACTGGACTGAAAATGAAAGCCAAAAAGTCCTTTAGAAAAACTCTCTAGAAATTATTTCTCAAAAATACATTAAAACATACAATGAAGTCTGGCTCTTTGGAAGCAAAATACAAAGAAATGAGGGCTGGCTCAAGACTTTTGCACAGTACTGTACGTCAGCTAGGACTGCGAACCTTTCAGAGAATGAGTAAGCATGTAAGTGAGTGCGTACATCATCTAAATATTTTTTGATGTGATTAATAGGTGACAGATAGAGTGATTGATCGCATGAGGGAGTCTCCACCAGTCCAGCATCCTCAGTCCAAATGTCCTTCCGAAGGACAGCCTTTAACACCTCAGAGTGAGACTTTGGCTCCTACTGAACTTTTGGCACCAGTACCGCCTCATCCTCCTTTTTATGCCAGTGCACTTGTACCACCACCTCTGCACGAGCCCTCTTGTGTCAGTAAGTCAGGAGACTCCATCACCACCTACATCCACACCGACTGTTCCTTCAGTCACTCATATTTCACCTGAGCCTGTGCCCGGTCCTTTACCTTCAGTTCAGGAGCATGTGGTAGTATCCACTCCCGATGACTCTGTACCTCTGACTTTACCTGCTGAACACTTACCAATAACCCCATCTCCATTAACTTTACCTGACCCTGTAGATGTGTCTCTACCTGCTGAGCCTGTACCTGGAGTATTGTCACCTTTTGCTGAAGCTATGGATATTTTTTCAACTCCAGCTGCTGATACTGTGACGTCTCCTCCACCTAGTGAATCCATGGTCTTACCAGTTGATGCCCCAACAATGTGTTTAATAGCTCAACCTGTTGAAGCCATACCCTTGTCCGCCACTGTCGATACACCCATCGACAATTCTACGGAATCAACAGTGGTGTCTACACCTACTGTGACGATGGATACAACCATTCCTGGAGAAAAACATGTAGAACTGCCTACAAAACCTACCTCTGAGCTAATGGCTGAGTTTGAAATGCCATTATCACCTGATACACCTCTTAAAGCTTCTATTGAATTAGTGGATATTTCAGCAGATATACCACCCACACACGTCGAGCCTAGCACCTTGCCCATCAAGCTGGAGGAGTTGCTCCCTTCTCCGCCCTCGTCTGCTCTAACTGTGTCATGTGAAGTTGAGGCAGTGGGGCAGTTTGGAAGCCCTTCAAATGAAGATACCCCAGCACCAACACCTTTTACTGAGCCAACTGTTGCACCAGTGCTGCCTTATCTAACTGAAACAGTGGGCAAACTTTCTTCTCCTCAGGCTGTAGGTAAGGCTGGTTTTATTATTTTATTAATGATGTGTACTCATCATGTTTTGAAAGGTACGAGTTGTTCCTTAACTATATTAAAGCCTTGTCTCTTGAAGAAACAACAGCTTTGCTGTCTCTTTTATTTAGTCAATGAGGAAGAACTAAGGAAGCAGATTAGAGAGGAACTGCAGAAACTCCTACAAGAAGAGATAAGGATGGAAGAGCTAAAAATCCAGCAACAGTAAGTTAGATGACAATATTGAAAATATTTTAACGTAAAGTAGCTATTTAGGTCTGGCTCTGTCTGTGTGTATTACAGTATATCCCTTTATTACTACGTTAATGTGAATTGTTTATCAAGATGTGGAACGAAAACTGGTGCTGATGTGTGGGTGTGTGTGTTTGTGTTTCAGGTTGGAGGTGGAGAAAGCTAAGGCTGAGGCAGAAGCTCAGGCCAATGCTCAACATCAGATCCAGGCAGAGGTTCAGAAGGTCTTGGAGAAGGAGCATCTGGCCCTTCAGCAGACTCTAAAAGATGCTATTAATCTTGCAAGCCAGTATTACGTAAGACATACTGAGATTATTGCACGTGCACAGTGTGCAGAACGTGCTCTAACACATTTGGCACTCTAGACAGGCTTCAATCCCTGTAACCAACCTGTCTGCCAAAAACGAGCCACATTGTAAGCTTCTAATCACACCGGTTAAAGCAGCCACAAAAGAGAACGGCCTCTTTTCTATTGTTAAATTGCTCTTGTTATCCATTTGGCCATGAGAAATTTAAACATAATGGCCTTGATGGTGTTTTGTAATCAGATCAAAGCAATTTGAGTAGTTTCCATTATGATTAGTTTCACATTTATCAGCATGATGTCACTTTGTGGAAATCTGTGCAGTTGCGCTCTAAAAATGCTTGTTTTTATGTCAGAAAATATTTTCGAGGATCTTTTACATATTCCCACTTTAGATTGCACAGTGGCTCTGACCAGGATAAAGTGGTTACTGAAGATTAATAAATGGATTGTGTCATAGGAAAAAAAAACATTTTGTTGACGTCAGTGTTTCTTGAGATTTCCGCGACCAGGGTGTAGTCCTGCTTCATGCCCACTGTTCCTGGCATCCACTGACACTACAACCCTTACCAGAATAAATCACTTAATGAAGATGAACAAATGATTAAATACAATCTCATCTTAACCCAGCCATTACTAAATAAATGCCATGTTCATTTATTTATTTATTTATTTATTTATTTATTTATTTTTACTAAGGAATGAGTCATTTTCCAGAAGAAAAGGTGTTATGATTTCCATTTTATATCGTCTTCAAATATCGCTAAACTTGCACTGGTGTTAACCAAGAACTTCATTGTTGCTTGGAAACCATTGTAAGAAAACTGACATTTATTCACCAAGGAAATATTAACTTTCCACAAATGCACTATTTTAATGAATTATCTGGGGTTAACGAACACACTTTATTAAAATTTCTGAATCTTCTATCTTTCCCCTTATCTCACTTTTTTTTTCTTTTCTTTTATTCCTGCTACTGCTTTTCAGCGACTGGAGAGGAAGGTAAGCTGCCTACAGCATATGTTATTCCTATTATTCCCAGCTCTTCCTGCATTGTTTTCCTTACTCTCTTACTTGGGTTTAAAGCTGAGGTTCTCCATGTAAAATGTTAGCTTTACATTCTATTGCACAATGAGGCACAATGCTCGGTCCTAATTTTTCCACATCCCATCCACAGCGATAATGTTATTGAGTACGACTTCAGTAATTAGGTAGCTTAATATAGAGTCCCAGTTGATTTGTACTCTTTGTATAACAAGTCTGTGTTTTTTAAACCAGATTCAAGAGCTGGAAGAGAAGGAGAGAAACCTGGCAAAGCAGGAGTCAATGTACAAGGAGCAGATTGCCAAGCGTGAGGAGAAGGTAGGAAACATGTACGATTTGACTATATGAAAAACAACACACACACAGCCATGTTTTTAGTATGTTCTTTGCTTTTTGTCATGCAGACGGCACTGATTGCCAGAGTCACAGCAGAGAACTTCAGAAAGGGTTTGGAAGAAACTGACCACCGCTTTAAGTAAGCGAGGGTCAGGGTACAGTATACTCTGTGCTGAAATTCACTTTGCATGTTCGTACAGCATTTAGAAAGTTACATCAACAATGTATTAAGTTAACTGGTAAAGAAATATATGAAAGTAAATCTAGTGATTGGAAGTGTGTACTCTCCTTCCATTTGTTTGTGCATAGGTGAAGAGTTTTTCTTTGCCTTTAATTAATGCCTAAATAAATAGGACAAGAACCAGGGATTACTGTATACTGGCCTTACATTGTAAATTACATCTACTGCGTCTAATGGGAAAGGTTATAATTACAAACTCTCTCTCTCTCTCTCTCTCTCTCTCTCTCTCTCTCTCTCTCCCTCCTTCCCTCCTGGCTTTCTTTCTCTATGTTTGTAGGAGGTACCAGATTAAGCCAGTTTGCTCAAAGCTTCATAGTGAGATTTTGAAATGTTATTTGAAAAATACAGGTCAGACTCTGACATGCTCCAGTATCGCCTCGCAGTATGTGAAGTGTGTGAACAATGCTAAACAGGTACGGCATAACTTTGTGCTTTGATATGTGTATGAGGAATTCCTTCCTTAGTACTTTCTTTTTATTTGAAATTTATGTAAAGGCCTAATGATTATACTTTATCCCTTAAAAATCCTGAACAGATTTTATTACTGTTTTCCATGATGTATGAATGATTGTGAATTTTAAGTCAAATTCGCAGCGTGATTTTTTTTTTTTCCAGAATAAGAAGGTGAGCACAGTGGGCTAATCCTTTTTCCCGGAGGAACATTACTCTCTTGTAAAAAAGGAAAAACTGACAGAAAAGAAACAAGCATGACACTTGAGTTAAGGCACTTTTGCAAGACCTTGCCTTTAGCCTAAATGTCTTGTTACTGCTGTATACTGGAAAGTTCATAAATGTGCTGCTAGCATGATTTGTGAGATTTCACATAATACATTGTTATCCACTAAACAATGGATGTTTGCCATTAAAATCACATATACACTTCCACGGAAGCAAAAATCACAGTGCCTTGATTCTACTTTTTGTTCAGCTGGGAAAAAAAGTGGACAGAACCCTGTTTTGTTATTTCTAGAGATCTCTGAGATGTTCCCTGTGAAGAAAGAACATGAAATACCCTCATTAAATAGTCAACAATGTTCTAGTCTCTTTGCTTGTGAAGTTGTGAAGATGCATGTCATTTGCAATTTAAATGCTGTGAGTAGGAGTGAGTGTGGAGCTGACCCGTATTTCTGAAGTTTCTGAGTTAGGAGCGCGTTTTAAAATTTCTCCACAAGGCTGTGCTGTAGTTTAAAGGTTTTCCTTCCCATCTATTTTAGAGCATTAAACCTTATCAGGATGCTTCATCACTTCTGAAACCACTTAACAACAAGCTTCATGTTTACATCACCAGTCAGTGTTACAGCATGTGTTATTCAATACAGATGTGCGATATGCAGAGTGCTAATTAGTTCGAAAAAAGGGAATAAATTCAATTCAGTAATCAAATAAAATGGCAGAGGAGCGCGATAGAAAAAAGAATCAACTGTAACGAGATATGAGCTGTTAGCGAGTTATAGGGCAGCGTCCCACTTTCCTCCACCTGTATAACACTTTTGTTATCATCCGTCGAAGCTGTCAGATGTGCTCGCACACTCCCACACACTTGCAACAGAACAATCACACAACATCACACATTCCTTCGCTCACACAGTTTCACACATGTCCACGCTTACACATGCAAACCAGAAATACTGAAATATGTTCAACCTCTTGTTCTTCTTCCCCGTTTAAGATAAAAAAAGAGCAAAACAGGAGCTGCGTCTGACATTTAAGACTAAAGCTCTATAAACGCGAAGTGTGGAGCTGACATTGTGCTAATGACCTTTTTTTGATTGCGCTGAAAAATCAGACGTTATGAAAGTCAATAGAAGCCATGCTGGCTGAGTTGAATGGCTTATTACATTTTTGGCTGTCAAAACAAAAGTGACCTTGATCAGACGGGGAGCTCAGGCATTTTATTAGACGTGCAATGCTCCCGCACATCAAACAGCTGGACTCAAAAAAAAAAAAAAAAAAGGAAAAAAAAGAAGAAGAGGGAAATGGCCCCCTGCAGTAGTGAGAAACAGTTCTCATATGGGTGTCTGTCCATGAAAAACTGCCTCAATTTTAAACAGACCTGCTTCTGCTTGATGGAAATTGATTATCGAATTTTTCCAATAATTTATATGCCTCTGGGATGGACGGCTCTAAATTTAAACCTCCACTGCTTATTTAGCATTGATCCTCCCCAGTGTGATGCAGGGCAAACCAGTGCCACGTGGCTTACTGTAATATTGATGTGGAGGACGTCCTAAATTAAGCTCTTTTACCGAGCCTGGATGCTCTTCGATATTAGGAAATACGAGTTTGTGTACTGAATACAGCAATGTCCCTGAACATAAAAGCGCATTGCCTGTGTCTGTGTGGAAACAAAGTGAACAACTCTCCAGGTTTCTTTTACATTCTGCAGTGTTGAAACAAAACAGGCATCTCCCTTCCTCTCAAGTCACTTGCTGTAAGGCATAATGCCAGTTAGTTGATGCTCAAGTGCTGTACGCTTGCTTGCCTTTTTGGCTACAAAACGAAGTGTGTGTTCGTAGTAATTTGCTAAATAGTCCTCTGAATAATGACTCGCTAGCCGAAGAGAATAACACAAAGGAGGAAGAGGACGATGTAATAAAATGATGGGCCATAAAAAGCTATCACATAAAACAAGGTCAAAGGTGATGTGCTTCCTCCTGGACAGAGCAGCGGGTTTTATGCGTTGAACCTCAGAGACATCTTTTTGCCTAATTTATTACAAATAGTTTTTTGTGTTGCCTATGTGTTCTAATATTGATACATACATACATTTTATGTGTCTATTTACAGATCTTAATTATTGAATTATATACACTGTTATAAAAGCATGCAGTTTTTAACAGCACAGTGAATGTCATACTATTATACTAAAGTTCATATAAATAGTAATAAACTTATAATAATTCATGTATTCACATCCAGTGCAGTTCCTTCTATAGCACACACCTGAGTCAGTCTCTTTCCACTATGAGGAGCATAATGAAGATTTCAAAAGTTCAGATTTTGAGGCTACAGTGTGTACTGGTGTTCCTGCAAGTACTGATAATTAATCAACATCCTCAGATGACAGACACTTTTGCTTGGCTTCATGATCCTCGAATGTCACTTTTTTATTCCTCTTTGGATCAATCCATGAGTTTTTTATGACTGAATTTGTGGGCATCGGATCCGTCTCGATGATGGACACCACCCGCTTTTTCATCTTACTTTTTAGAACCTTTTGAAACTTCTGCCGCATGAAAGCGTAGAGCAGCGGATGGAAGACTGTTGTTCCATACGCCATGACCAGGAGGCCCAGACGTAGCTTCACATTGAGGTCACTGGGGCCTGTGCTGAGGATGATGCTGTTCAGAACAGTAATAGGGGTCCAGCACAGCAGGAAAGTGGAGATGATAAGGAGTGACATACGGAACACGCGCTTCTGTCTCTCCCGCCGCTCGCGGTGGCGTTTCACAGCTCGCCGCAGGGCAATGATCACAGACACTGAGGTTCTCATGCCCAGTGGCACATTGCGGTTCCCACCACTGCTGCCCTGAGAGCCATCTGTGACTTCAGGCAGCTGCTGTTGCGACGATGACATGAGTGAGATGTTCTTTTTCCATCGCATCTTCTTCTTCTTCTGTGAGGCGTGGAAGCGCGTTCCGATGCGGATGTTTAACGCCTGAAGGATTTTAGAGTAGGTGACCAGCATGACCACTACAGTGAAGCAGAAGATAGGGATCTGTGCCACCAGGTGGTAATACAGGCCTAACTCTGTGTAGTACTCATTAACATGCACTACAGCAGTCTGGTTGGCTTTGGTTGGCTCTGGTCCTAAGAAGCCCACCTCAATGAAGGGCACCAGGAAACTAAGAAACGACAACACCCAGATACTGCCCAACAGAGCCACCGCTCGGCCCATGGTCAACACACGATTGGCTGGTTTGACAGAGATATCATAGCGGTCGAGTGTGATGGCTAGCACATTTGCTGCAGTAGCAACACTAGCGAAAGACACACAGGCCTCATGGAAGCAGCAGACGAGCACAGTGTCACCTTGAAGTGACAGAAGCAGCACAACTATGGTCAGAGGGATGCAGCACACACACACCAGCACATCGAGAACGTGCAGGTTCATGGTCACGATGTTGCTAACGGAGTTGACCAGATTGGACTTCATGCAGTACAGGACGAGCACGGTGAGGTTACTACTCAGGCCCAGCACTATCTCCAGCATCAGGAAGCCTGTCAGGGAGACCTGGAAGCTGAGGGGGTCTGGGTGGTGTTCGTCCGCCGTCATGGCTGGGCTCGCGGTCTCTGTGATGTCCAAGACTGTAACGTTACTCATGGTGCCTTCTTCCTCCTGTGCTGCTGAAGGTATAGGCTTGTGCATTATCCTGTTCCAAAGAAACGGGGGTGGGATTAGAAAGCAGACAATGGACAGTGTTAGATAGATTAAGCGTTCGAATGCTAAAATGTTGTACCCTGAATTATGCTTATGAGTGTTCAAAAATAAATAGTCTACACTATAATTCTATACACGCAGTATTGATAATATATTATCTTGGGTAACACATGTAACTGCAAATATACATGCTTGTATTTTTTGTTTATAAAATTCATATCTATGAATAAGATAAGTAGAGCTCTGCAAATATAAGTTTGTTGTTGCTGTGCTGTGATGTTTTACATCAATGAAACATTGCATGTTTTATCAAGTCGTTTTTTTTTCTTTTCTTTTTTCCAGACATGATAAGTGCAATAAAACAGAAAAGAAATGGAACAGGAAACAGATTGGGGTTGAGATTTTTGGAAAGCAACCTTAAAAGCATCAAGAGCCACTGACACACATGCCAGTGACTTTTTGAAAGCTCTTTTAAAAATAAAAAACCAGCCACTGTCCTTCAGCAAGGTATAACAAATTTACCCAGCATCTTCACACTAGTATGTAGCTGGTCAAAGAATGAGTTCATACACATATATGCTATATGCTTTGTCTCATTCTATCAAGTGTTATTGTCTATGTCTTCGGCACTGCGTTTTGTACAATGAAGAAGACCAACAGCAGAGTCATAGGGCTGGGGGTTGGGTGTGTGGACAGCATGTATTATATAAAGCTGCTTCAAGGTCACTGCATGGACACTGATGTCCACATAGAGCTCAAGGTGACATTACAAAAAAAAAGAGGTTAGGGTCAGAATTGAACAGAAAACAAAAATTATTTTCTGATTTTGAAATATACCTGGACAATATCCTTAAAATACCAATTTAACTCAAAGAAACTTACCCCTCTCCAGAGCGCTGTTTTTTTCAGTCTTCACAGTCAGTGGTTGGCCCAGAAGAGTCTGGGTGGAGTTCAAGTCCATCATCATACCCAAGCATTGTAAAGGAGAGTTTTGCACCTTTTGTAATCCTTGCAGTCCAGCGGGGAATTCACATCTCGTGGTTTCCACAATAGGTTGTCACTTCTTCATTTTTTATCAAACTGATTGCAACTCTTGGGCAACAGCCATGTTCAGGTTTACCAGTAGAAGGCCAGTATCCACATTCCCTGTTGGTCATGTCCTACATCTCTCCCACTCCGAAACCCCTTTCTGTCCCGGTTTCATGCAATTAGATATAGTACTAAAACCCGTAAAGGAAATCCAGTGAATCGTTTGGAGCGATCAGAGCAAAGTCCACGTGTTGACCTATTAATACATCCACTTCAGGTTTAAAAATAACAGTCTTTAAAGCTTCAGATGCTTCCACTTATTCATAGGATTCAAGTGACCCTGTCCTATATCAATGTGCCTTACTGTTGGCTGCGCTGTATTCCTGCGATTAAGATTTTATAGACCAAGCACGATGATAAGTCCTTATTGATTTGCTGTTGTTGATTTACATAAGCCTCCACCAAGGAAACCAAAGTCACAGTATTGGTGAGGTCAGCCCTTGTGAGTGGTTATGTATGCGTGTGTGGGGGGTGGGGGGGACTTTCATCCCCCTTGTTAATAGTAGCCCATAAATCCAGATTTTGTCATTGCTGTGTTGAACAATAAATCCATAACCTTGTACTGAAGTGCATTTAGTCTTTTATTTCATGCCACTCTTTTGCTTGTTCATGTAAATAATAATTTTCCATTTCCAGGATATTCTCCACTGAGAAATCTGGATTCATATGCCTTAGGAACCGTCAACTTATACAGAGGATAAGTTATGAATCCTATTGCCATGGGTCCTGTCTTGGCAAGTTTCCACAGGGGACTGGACTGGTGCTTGTGTGGACCGCGATTTGCCTCAGAAGCAAATTCCCTTTCAGCTCCATTTCTCCAGATGCCTGACAAAAGAAGACAGACCAGAAAAGCCTAGATGAACAAAAGAACCTGCACTAAGTCTGCCACACATCCCTGACGTAAGAACGGCCATGCATTACCCATACATGCTGCTGTTGCAGGTTGAGGAAGTTCATTGCCTCCGGATTTGATTATGGTCTCTGTTAAGGTAAGAGAAAGGACAGCTGTGGAGCTGCAGCGGATAAGGACCAGAAGCTTGCATCTACTATACATACACACTGCTTCCTACCCTGAGCAAGTCCTTTTTAGGAAAGGTGTATGTGATCATAAACTGAAGGCCAAAGATCACTTACTGCGCGTTTTTCTGTGCATTTTCCTTGATTTTATAACATACCGTTTGGAATTAGGATTGATTAAATAAAAAAAAATATATATATTAGACCTGTTAAATTTATCAAAATGAACACACTCTGATGCTCAGGAGAAGAAGTCCAGTTTGCCTGAAAATGTGAAGTGCTGATTAAGAAGCTAATGAAGACTTGATAATTGTATACTATAGCTGGTATACTACATTACCCAGCAAACAGCACAGGACATTCATACAAAGGGCTTACTGATGGTACTGACTTCTGTTGCATTTTTCTTTCTCCTTTCTCTTTCTCTCTATCGTTTAAAGAAGGGCTGTTGTATCCATGGGAACCCAAAGTCATGAGCTCTAGCTTTCTAAAATAACACATCACTATATTACTTCATACTGTAACAAAACAAGTCACTTTGGAAATACGGCTGATCAACACAGCCAATGTGCATCCTCCTTAACAGTCAAGGTTGTTGATGTCACCAACTTACCTTTAATGTAAAGAGAGTCCCAGCAGGTCCCCGCTTCATAAGAATCTCACAAATCCCAAGTAGTGTTAAAGGAATTGTGTTGCTTGAGGGTTTCGTTACAGTATTTCCCTGAGGTTTCCAGAGTTGCCCCGGAGAGGAGCATTAAACAATCTTATTCCTTTCATCATCTAAACAGTCAAGAGTGCCAAGAAAATGAGAATACACAGGCAAACGCAGGCAGTCCTCACACTTTCTTGTCCTGTCCTCCTTATCCCTGTTTTCTGTCTCTCTTCTCCTCTCTTACACACATATATATACATGAACACACATTACCCTCTCTATCTCTGCTTCGCTCTTCACACTGTGGTGTGTGTCAGTGTGTGTGTGAAAGCTTGGCTCATCTACCCAAGCACGCTGTTGCACACTCTCACCCCACTCCTACTCTCTCTCTCTCTCTCTCTCTCACTGCGGAGGTTTTGCAGTGCTACTCTCCGTCCTGATTGGTTTGTTATAATGGAGTTAACCCTTTTGTCTCCTGCAAGAGGAAAGCACTCCTGCTTTTTTTTTCTTTTTATTTCACCAGTTCATGCCAAGCTTTAGTAGTGATGTGTGCTTAAGATCTGCTTGTGATCTGCATGACGCTTGAACTACTGAACGCATGAAATTCCTACACCTGATTTCGATACTCATGTCCCATGATTAAAATGGATAGTTTTCCTCAGGGGCGAAGTGGATGGAGGGTATAGCAGTAACTGATGAGCATATTACTTTTGCTGTGTGTGTGGGGGGCTGATTGTGCATGCATTAATACAGAGAGGTTGCCTGATTGATAGCTTCAATTATGTTGGCCTGTCACTTGGCAGAGGGTCCCGTCAACTTCAATTCATTTCGTATGGCTCATTTGCCAGGTGAGCTAAAAGCCAGGGGGGGTGGGGCACTGCTTCTCATTTGAAAAGACAGTCACGGCATTCCTGGATCTGTGTGTGTGCTGTGTCCACAGTTTAATTTAAAGCATTGCTATAACCCACGCTGTTCTTCCTCCCACTCCCAACTCACATCAACAGGAGTTCCATGTACACCAAGTAGGTGTACAGGAATAAGCCATTACTACAGAAAATGATGCTGTTGTTTCGAGATATCAAATGGACTAATATTCATATTAGACAAATATTTAGGACCGTCATGTAATTGTGCATAAACTTTAATGCTGTTATTGTAGAGTTAGTGCATGTATGTTTGCACAGTGTACATATATGCTTTTACAGTGGTAAAAAAAAAAAAAAAAAAAAAACATCTTTGGAGTGCAGGAGGTGTATTATTAAGTGGCACATGTTCCTCTGTGCTAAAGGCAGTGTACTTCCTCAAACTTTTCAGTAAAGACAGACTCAATAATTCATTTGCACATTAATATTTCAGTTGGATTTTCCTGCAGTCCCCAGACGATTCTGACTGATATTCTGTTATTCTGAGTCATTTTTCTTCCACTTTGTCCTGCACTAAGCATTTAAAATATTATATATATATAGAGAGAGAGAGCGAGAGAGAGAGAGAGAGACAGCTGTGCAGCTGGATTCTTACTGAAAGTTAATCATTTTATCTAATGTTATATATGGTAACATTTTCTAAAACAATTTGATCCCATGTATTTTTTGATGCTCAGAGAAAAAAAAATTGTAAAAAAATAACACATGAAGCATCATGCCTCAATAATGTTGAATCCACGCATGGTGGTGTGATATGAACTGGTGTACACCTGTCTATATAGTTTAACAATTAATCATTAATAATATTAAAACAAAACTTTGGCACACACGTTTAAAATGTTTATATTTACAATTAATGCCGTACAACTTCAGGAAGACAAGTTAGTTCCTGTTATCACTTACAGTAAAGCAGCTATAAATTCGTGTTCACTCACCAGCTTCTCTTTTTTTATCTCCTGAATTGAATAAGACAAAACAATGGCTAGTTATGTCACCGTGAAATCAGGAAAAAAAGCGCTGATACTGGAGAATCCAGAATTTGAGATATATTTAATGGACTATGTGGAGTGTCCACTATACAAGTCCAAGTGTGAGACATATACCATATTAGAATTAATCATTAATAATGTCACTTGTTTTAACTTGCAACCAGAACTAGTAGTAGAACTGCTATTATACAAAATTAATGAACGTCTGATTTGAGAGTTCATCCTTACCCTTGTGTAAATGCAATAGCAAATTCAAAACTATCATGGAGTTTTCCATGATGAGTAGTTCTTGGAATTTTT
>JAAGKR010003839.1:0-11021 GCA_011419295.1 Clarias macrocephalus
GGGGGGGGGGGGGGGGCGGGTGTAGGACGGTGAGTAAAGGCAAGGGAGCAAGAGTGAGTGTGTGTGTGTGTGTGTGGGGCACAGTGTCAAATTACGCGCGTGCACACACACACAGGAGGGAGAGGGAGATGTTGATTATACCAGCAAGAGACGAGCAATAAGACCCAGCAGTGGAGACGATTACCCATAATTCCGCAGCACAAGAGAGAGAAAAATCATTAGCTCATTTGTGATCTTGACGCTCTGTGTCAAAACAAGAGCGCATGTGTGATGCATGATTTGATCATTTTTCAAGTCAAAATTTATTAAAAACCTTTGCTTGTCTTGCGGAACACTCACAAACCGCGTTACTCGCAATCCGAGGTTCAACTGTATACAAAACACGTTGTGTTACGTGAAAACTGAAATAATTGAACACAGACAATGCTCATCATGTGTACATGCTCATCTTGTATTTATTGCAGATGCTAATAAATATTTGAGTATGCAAATGTAACAGTCACATGACAAGGTGTCAAAAACAATGGAAACCCAATCAAGTGAAAATTTTTCTTAGCAGATTCCTTGCGTCTATTTTTGCGAGTTGGCTCTGTGTCCGCCATGATGGTTGTTTTGAAGAAAATTATAGAGAGGTCTTAGCTCAGGTAATCGCAGTGCCATGGAAGGGACATTGGGTCTAATTAGCATACTAAAAGTACAGGCTGCACAAAAGAAATTATTTTTATAAATATTCTTCTTATTTATTGTATACTTAGATAGTCTGAATCAAGTTAAACGGAAGTTGTAAAGCTTGAATTCTATACCTAAAGTTTATCATTCAATCTTTATATATAAAAAAACATTTTATTTCCTTAAAAGATAAAATTTTTAATTGTAACTTTCACTTGGTAAATTGTACAAAACATGCATTTTAAGCAAGAATAGGATTATCAGGTAATTAAGCACAAAAATGCCCCTGCTTGTTTTTTTTGTTTTGCATTTTTTATAGAAACAGGAGAGGCGGAAATCCTCTGTGGAAAATCTGAGTAATTGCTGAACATGTGACAGGCAAATGCTATTGTTATAAATATTGTGAGCCTAACAAGTTCTAAATTTGCAAATTCAGAGAATGGGAACTGTAAAAGGTGTTTATGCCAATGTCTTTAATCTAATTACATATTTTACAGAACAGACCCTATGCTATATCATAACAAAAAAATGTTTTTAGATGGTAAAAATACCTTAACACTTTATTGCACAGAGGATCGCCATTGTTCACAGTGGATGGAAACTTCATCCACTAGTAGTAACTAACTAATAAGTAGTAATTGTATATGTCGGTAGATAGTAAGAAATTTCCCTTACTTGTTGACTCTAAAGTGCAATGGACGCTCTCCACATGACACTGAAGGCGAAATGGAGTTGGAAACTGGCGATAGCAGTGCGGGCAGGATACGTGTTCTACACTCTGCTGTATATGACACTTCATGTGGTTCATAAGCCTGGAAAGAAAAAGAAAATAGTTGTAGTTAGCCAGACCGAGAGTGCCAAAAACATAAGAGCAGCAGGTTGCTAGAAGAACTCTTCTGTTCCAAAGGCGATTTTCATGTTTTGTGATCATCAGCCAAAAATAAAATAAAATAGCCATTTAACCACTACTTAAATTACCAATTGAAATACATTTCAAACCTGATATTGTTTTTCTGCTTCTTGCCACATGTGAAGCATCTGAATGATAAAGTCTCTTTTAAGTTGTCTGTGGGAACATATCCTCGATTTCCCTCATAGGTTCCATAATAGAAATCATTCACCAACATGACAATCCTCGACTGATGTTCAAGTCCTGGACTCCTTGTGCATTCAGTCTTTATTTTCATGAGTTTGTTCTGTTTTTGTTCTACCTGAGTGGGCAGTTCACTCTTCACACTTGTATGAGTCATGTCTGGACAGCAGAACTATAAAACAGAAAAATAAAAATAAAAATAAAATAAAATAATATCTATAGTTTTAGTTTTAGACAGATTAGTGCTTAGTGATTCTGTTTGGTGGTTGTGTATTTGGTTACTTACACACATATGTCCCCGGAGCGCCTCCAACATTTTGAACCGGGCTCCACATCTTGGACAAAGGTACGGTAATGGTGATACAGACATACCTAAAGTAAATAATTATAGCATGTTTAGGTAGTTTTACATATCCAGGACTTATCCAAACTACAGTTCTCTGACACAGACCTGCCGACCCCAAAAATGTAATAACGTGTGACCCAAGAAAAGCTATTCAGGTAACTGTGATGGTCGATGTACATTTTGTCCTTCAAATGGTGAACTGTATGGTTATTGTTATATATTTAACAAGTGAATATGTTGGTACCTTTATTGAACTAAAGTATACTTTTAAAAAAATGTTTATACCTTTATATATAGCTACTTCTGATATTTCCATATCCATACTTTTTGAATGTTATGATATTTCAGGTTGAAGGGAGTAAAAGTGACTGGAGGTTAAGAATTATTAGGTAAGACTCTGGACAATTTTTGTCTTCTGGCCATTGAAAATTATAGTTAGCTGATTAAAAAGAAAAACACTAGTCAAAACATCAGTAACATGAGATGATAAGTGGGAACATGGTAGTGTTTCCAGGGGTGGCAGTTAATACAGTGTTAAAAGTCTATCTATCTATCTTCTCCTTCAAACTCTGTGTGCAAATTACCCTGTTCATTACACACTCTTACACAAGTCTCAAAACATTGCAAGCGCAAAAATGAACAGAAAATGTATGTTGGAAGCACCACATGCCCACGTTAGACGCCAGGTACATCAGCATGATCGCAGTCGCTCAACCTGTGTGCTCACTTTTGAGGTTTCAGATTTTGGAGGCGTTAAAGGTAGAACATCACAGAACATTTCGTTATAATCCTACTGGTAAACTATTTATACATTTTCATCATGTGTGGTAGGAGTGAATTATTAGCTAATATATTTTTTTTTAATAATTATGGCAAAGGACAGAAATACGTGCTGCTCCTATGCTAAAGCTAAACCCTTGTATCTGAAGTTAGTTTGTGTTGTTTAAATTCTGCGCTTAATTTTTAAATGAGAACACTAATGTTATAAGGAATGAACTATAGTTAATCATTTAACTTTTTTAAGGTTTAAAATTGTAAATAAAATTGGGTGAAAATATAATATCGAACTGGCATAAAATCACAATTCTTATAGAATAGCAATTTTAATCGAAGTGACTGGTGATTCTCATCCCCAATGATCAGCCATGCTAAATTATATATATATAATTTTACAATGTAATTTATAGGGACCTCAGGCATTTTACAGTTCTGTGGAAAAAAAAAAGTATTTGCCCCCTTCATGTTTTTGTTTTGCATATTTATCAAATTATAATTATTCAGAACATCAAACTAATTTTAATATTACACAAAGATAATCGGAGTAAATACAAAATGAAGTCTGCAGATGATGATTTCATTTAATTACTGCCAGGCTGTTGAATAAAGTAATCGCTTAAACACAACCGATCTGAAAAAGTAAATAACACTTAAAGATCTTAAAAAAAAACAACTAAATTTAGATTAAAAAAAAAAAAAGATCATGATCTAGAGAAACATGATCTAATGAAAAACATGATCAAAAGAAACCCAATAACAGATGAGAAACAAAGTAATTGGTATATATGAGTCTAGAAAGGGTTAAAAAAATAAATAAAAAAAAGGTTTGGGACATTGGGGCATTATCCACAAATGGACAAAACTTGGAACAGTGGTGAACCTTCCCAGCAGTGGCCGGCCTACAAAAATTATTCCAAGAGCACGACAACAGACTTATTCAAAAGTTCATAAAAGAACCCAGAACAATATCTAAAGAACTGCAGGCTTCACTCAATGTCAGTGTTTAATATTCAACAATAGGAAAGAGACTGGGCCATAAATGGCATTAATGGGAGAGTTCCAATGCAAAAGCCACTGCTGACCAAAATGAACACAGGGGCTGGTCTCACATTTGCCAAAAAAATATCTTGACAATCCCTTTTGGGTAAAGACTTTTAAGTAAATATTCTGTGGTGTGATGAGATAAAAGTCAAACTTTTTGGAAGGGGAGCATTCCGTTATATCTGATTTAAATTAGCACAGCATTTTATAAAATGAGCATCATACCAACACTATATGGTGGTGGTAGTGTGATGGTCTGAAGCTTCGGGACCTGAACCTGAACGAGACCTGCCATAATTGACGGAACCCTGAATGCTCCACTCTACCACAAAATGTCCAGACTGAGACAAAATCGAATTGAGATGCTATGGCATGACCTTAAACATGTAGTTCATGCTCGGAAACCATCCAATGTGGCTGAAGTAAAACAGTTCTGAAAAAAAAAGTGGGCCAAAATTTCTCCACAGTGACTTGGAAGATTCATTGCCAGTTATCATAAACACTTTGACTGCAGTTGTTGCTGCCAAGGGTGGCACATCCAGTTATTAGAATTTGGGGGCAATTACATTTTCCATACAGGTTCCAGGCACGTTTGGACAACTTTTTCCCTTAATAAATGAAATCATTAAAAAATTTAAAAGCTGTATTAATGTGTCAACAAATACCCATACCTAAAACTGCATTTAAAGTCAGTGTCTGAATTGATTTTTTTTTTTTTTGACTCAGACATTTACAGTTGAAATACCACAAAATGACAGATTAACAATACAGTAATACACGTACCTTGCACAACATTTGCTTGAGCTACGGGAAGAGCTGTCTGGACTGCAGCAGAGCTAGAGCCATTAGCCTTTTGATTGCTCATGACAACAATTGTTTGATGCTGACTTCCAGAAGGAATATTGACGGAGTTCACGATATTCATCAGGTTATGCATGTCCAAGTTGCTACCACCAGGTTTGACAGTCACTGTCAAAGACATGAAGTAATATAAATATTGTACCTAGCATTTCGGTGCCTCATTTCAGTGCCACTTAAATGCCTGAACTGTTGATTGAAATATTTGTTCTCTGGGGCTATGATGACACAGTTGTAATAAGCATTAGATTCATCAACACACATGATCGCTAGTAAAATTTAAATACTGCATTCATGGGGTGTCAAAAATGATCGGAAAAAAGAAATAATTTCCTTAATTAAAAAAATCTTGAGAACCTCGGAAAGCGTTGATAATACAAATCCAAAACATTGTTGCAGTAATGTTACTGTCCATTTTATTTTTGTAGATTAAAAGTTTATTAGATTAGATTAAAAAATGAATAGCACAAATAATCGGGAAATGAGACCATCCGAGATGCGCGTGAATGCAGCAACTAATGTTAAACTTGCTCTGACGGGAGCAGGTGGTCTACCGCTATCTTAACTTGCTAAATAAAACAACTTTCGTTACAATGCCTAAAACTAAAAGGTCGAAAGTGTGGCTATATTTCACATTAAAGGATTCGTGTTGTGTGTAAAGGGGGAAACACGTCAAATCTAATAAAACATTTGAGGGCACACAGAATAAACTTAAAAGCAGAGGGATGCACCGTGTTTGACAGAGTGCGGACAACAGCTGGCAAAATCGGTGTGGATGACTCCAGCCCCAGTCATACTAACTGTAGCAAAAAGGAGTCCACCGATTATGATGACGACAGCAGCCTTTCCGCAGATTAGTAGTACGCTAATGTAATGTTAATTGCAAAATGCAAATCTTGCATTCATGCTAACAAATGGTCAAATGATTTGTAAAATACTAATGTAACATGTTTTGTTATGTAACATGATTCTGTTTATAATTACAGCTTTCCAGCTAGTACTTAAACCTTTAATATATTGTTCAATTTAAGCATTAAATTTTTTGTTCAATAAAAATGTATTCTTGAGTCATCCACCATCATTTTGTGGCTTTTGCAAAGTATCGGTTCAGGCACCGTTTTGGCACCGGTACCGGTTTAAAAGTATCGATTTGACACCGGTATAAAAAATAAAAAAGATTAAAAAAAACCGATACCCAACCCTATTGACCATCATGATGTGCCTGTTTAGGACAAGTGTTAAATACTTAATATAACTCAATACTGCGAGTCTTTGTAGTCCTTTGGTTTGTTGTAATTCACATTCAAAACACCGCTCTCAGTTTGTCACACAGTTCTATGTCTTTAGATGCATTTAATTAATGTCTCAAAAACAGGATCAAGTACTGTACAATAAAAAGTCGTGATAACTGATATCTCAATTATAAAAAAGATTAAAATCCAACACTATGCACATTTCATATTTAAAAAGTATCATCAAACTTAAAGTTTGCTTACCAATTTTAGTCTGGGTGTTAATGGGCAGGGGCTTTGCTTGAGTGGAAAGCTGGGAGGTTTGGATAGACGTTGCTCTGGGCTGGCTGGCTGGCATTGCATTTCGGATGGTAAGAGTGGCGGGAATCTGCATTGTGGTGAAAGAGCCTGGTGACTCTCCCCGGTTTACAACTGCAGTTGAAGGCCTTATTTGAGTTTGTGGGGTAATTATTTGAGTTGTTCCCACAGCTGGTCTAAAAAGTCCAGGTGTACCAGGTGCTGCAAAATTGAACAATGTTAACAAAAACTATAAATAATTAAATAAATGAAGAATATCCTCTTCCTCCTCCTACTACTACATATACCATAGGCAATAATAAAAGACACATTATGAACTCAATTAAGTTCACTGATCTTGTCCTCACGTCATACTAAAGCATCAGCAGAGCAACTATTTTATTATCCCACTATTACAGAACTGCCTCACCTTGAACCAGAGTAATGGGACGAACTGTTTGTCCATGCTGGACATTTAAGACAATGCTCAGTGGGCTTTGGCCTGACTGGATATTCTGAACAGGGATACCCTATCAAAAAACAGAAGAAAAAAAATAATCCATTACAATATAGACACTGTGGAAGCCATTTAACTTATCAACAGTCAATGCTTCTACATTTTTTCTATGATTTCCTAAATGTGAATTCAGTATAAGCCAGCACCTGTGTGGTCAGGTAGATGGGCTGGCTGCTACCAGCACTGCCACCAGGTGAGGTGCCAGGCAAAATCACCTGGGACAAAGCCACAGGTGTCAAACCTCCAGCACCCTGGGTCAGGATCAACTGCTGCCCTGGTGTACCTTTAGAGATGCCTGCAGGTAAGGCTGTTGGCACTGGAAAAGTTACATTAGAAAACATTTTGAACATTGCAAGTATGTGCAATATACAGTACAGTATGTGCTACTATACATCGAGTCTGAAGAAGCCTAAAAGAGAGACTTACATGGATTAGCTAGCAGTGGGACAGGATTCACATTAGTACTGGCTGCGATACTAGAAACCATAACTGGTTTGGACACAGATGGAGGAGGAGATGGAGATGCTCCTGAGGGCATACAAAGAAAAAAAATTAATGCAAATATATATACAATCAGAATTGTAAAATGAGTCCTTCAGAATATTAACAAAAACACAAATCAATATGGAGACAGCTCATGACCTTTCCCATATGAAATACCAAAAAGACATTAAATGTAAAAAAGTAAAGTGATTTAGGTAATTTAACATTATACAATAAAAAAAATCATAAAATAATCTATAAGACAAAAGCGGCTTTACTTTCAGCAGGGCCAGGTGAATCATGCGGCTCATTCTGATTCATCTGTTGCCATGGCTCCAGCTCCTCCTCCTCACACTCCATAAACAAATCCGCTTCCTCCATCTTACTGAAAAGAATGCAAAGTCATTGTCAGTGATAAATATTCATTTTCATTAATATTATTGATTACAATTTGGTTAGAACATGTATTGTGCATTTAAATTGCATTCAAATGTGTTATTAAGGAATACCGTAACCAATCAGTGTATTGGGCCATGTTCCTAAATATCTCACTTCAATAAAAGTTCATCTGTCTGAAATCCTGGAACAATCTTCATGTGTGCAACCCTGCTCTGACAGTTAAGACTGCTGATGGGCTAAGTGTATGTACAAAACCTAAGACTAATTGTACTCTTATTTCATCATTTCCATTCACATCTGGACAGCATGCATTAAACTGCAAAGACAATTCATTAGATGCAGAAGATCACGCAGCTGCCCATGTATGCACCATTTACTGAATAAAATCCGGGAAATTCTCAAACGACACACAGACTGAAAAGGGGCGGAGAAAAAAGTAGTCCCTGTACTGTGTGACAAACGAACAACACACGCTGTGGTAACGGGTTTAAACACACAGCTGCGAAACTTTCAGGTTTTGGGAGGAGTATGACGAGTGCAACTCTTTTCCACAAGCATGTCAGGACAGTTTATTGACGTTTCCTGAAACTGCACGAGCTCAAGTGAATCTGAAGGCGGAACAGCGCGAGTGGCCGCTTTACCCCGCTGTAACCCTCCGCACTTTGTTCAATGCGCACACTGAGGTAAAACTGCGAATTCAGAGCGCGAATGCGTTTCATACCGAATGCGCTTAGTGCATCATGGATAATACTCACCTTTAATTGAACGCTTTTAGCCAAGCGACCCCTTTACAGTAACCCAAAACAAACAAAGCATGGCCGGCACGTCACCGACGAGACATCTTGATGATTTTCCGTTCTCAGGATCACGCCGATAGACGGTGGCGTCGTTCGTTCCCTACGTCACATCCTGTTTTAACGCTACATGCTGATTGGTTGAGGCATATTAAGTCCTGTAACAATGAAGGCGTATATGTACAACAACAACACCAACAATGAAAGTGTGATGCCAACATTACAGATTTGTTGGTGGTATTCTCCTGATACACACTAACAAATCATTGTAATACATTGTCAACTTTTATATTTAAATGGCCAAGTTCGACATTCATCACTGTAAATTTCCAAATCACTTCCGAAAATATCACATTCCTCTATGACATCCAAAGCCTCTTGAACTCATTAAATCTAATTGACACATCATTCCTCCCTTTTTAGTATTTTTTGTTGTTGTTTTTGTTGGTTGGGTTACTCTGTCTGTTGTTATTATTTATTTATCTACATATTCTTTTTCTGTAATTTATGTTATTGAATCATATAACAGAAATTCACAGAAAAGGAAAATGTACCCATCCTGAACACAAAGACAGATCTGTGTTCAGGCAGGTCATTGTGATGCATGACCTAGTTCAAATATTCAATCAAGCAATATCTGTAAATTTGTAAAATAGGGAATAACTTGTAGCCATTTCAACGCTTCTGTATTTTCTTATATTTTTATACATGCTTATGCAAAAGTTTAGGCACCCCTTGATAAATAACAGATTTTGGTGATTTTGGAAATGGAAAAAATGCACAATATTTTCAGCAAACATTGGTGGATAGTTACTTATGTCATAAATTGAACAAAGATATAAAAAAAAACATTATTAGGCACTGTGCAAAAGTTTGGGCACCCTACATAATCAGTACTGAGTAAATCCTCCTCTGGCAGATATCACAGTTTGCAAATGCTTTTTATAGCCAGCTAAAAGTCTTTCAATTCTTGCAAAAGGCTTCTAGTTCTGTAATATTCTTTGGTCGTCTTGCATGCACAGCTCTTTTAAGATCTACCCACAAATTTTCAATGAAGTTTAAATCAGGGGACTGTGATGGCCGTTCCAAAACCTTCAGCTTGCGTCTCTTGAGGTATTTCATAGTGGATTTCTAGGTATGTTTTGGATCATTGGCCTGTTGTAGAAGTCATCCTCTTTTCAGCTACAGCTTTTTTACAGATGGTGTGATGTTTGCTTCCAGAATCGATTTTACCCCTCCACCCGTGCAGTGTTTCCTGTGCCACTGATTGCAACACAACCCAAAAGTATGATAGATCCACCCCCATGCTTAATAGTTGGCAAGGTGTTCTTTTCATGAAATGCTGCTCCTTTTTTTTTTCTCCAAACATGCCTTTGCTGATTGTGGCCAAAGAGTTCTTCTTTAACTTCATCAGTCCACAGCACTTGTTTCCAAAACACATCAGGCTTCTGTAGATGTTCTGTTGCAATCTTCTGATGTTGGATTTTATGATGGGGACGCAGGTAAGGTTTTATTCTGCTGACTCTTCCAAGAAGATCTTGTGGAACGGTGCACCACCACTCCTGAGTCTGCTAAATCCTCCTGCAGGTTTTTTGCAGTAAATTGGGGATTTTGATTTGTCTTTCTGACCAGCATACAAGCAGTTCTTTCTGAGAGTTTTCTTGGTCTTCCAGATCTCATCTTGACCTTCACAGTTCCCCTGAACTGCCATCTCTTAATTACATTTCTCACTGTGGAAACCGCAAGCTGACAACACTTTGCTATATTCTTGTAGCCTTCTCCTGCATTATGGGCATTAATAACTTTCATTTTCAGAGTCTCACACAGCTGCTTAGAGGAACTCATGGTTGTTGAGTGTCCGCAAGTGTGAGCACAAGGTTTGAAGAGTCAAAGTATTTGTAAAGCTTTGAAATTGACATTTACTAATGACAGCTGTTGCCATGCATCAGATTTAACAAGCTGATTAAGGTCTGAAACCTTGTAAAAAGAATCTGAGACTCTGGAACTCTTGGGGTGCCCAAATTTTTGCACAGTGCCATAATAATGGTTTTATTTTTCTTCAATTTATGGCATAAGAAGTAACTATGAATCAATGTTTGGTGAAAATATTGTGCATTTTTTCCATTTCCAAGAGATACTATGTTAACATATTTTCCAATTAAAAAAATCAACAAAACCTGTTATTTATCAAGGGGTGCCAAAACTTTTGCATAAGACTGTATTTATATTTTTATTCTACTATTTTATCTTCATTATTCTATTATTTGTACATAATGTTAATTTAAAAGTCTTTTACAGCTAAAGTTTATTTCCATATTTCTCTATATTTCTAATTTGTAAAATTCTCTTATTTCTATTATTTTATACTGAAACTTTATTTTTGGATTTTTAGGTCATCAGCAGTCGTATAAGCATTTACTGTGTATGACTGTGTATGTGACGAATAAAATTTGAATTTGATTTGAATATGAATTGGTAAAAGAATATCTCAGTCGAACCTCTTAGTGGGTATTCA
>JAAGKR010003839.1:11041-68432 GCA_011419295.1 Clarias macrocephalus
CCACTGATTGCAACACAACCCAAAAGTATGATAGATCCACCCCCATGCTTAATAGTTGGCAAGGTGTTCTTTTCATGAAATGCTGCTCCTTTTTTTTTTCTCCAAACATGCCTTTGCTGATTGTGGCCAAAGAGTTCTTCTTTAACTTCATCAGTCCACAGCACTTGTTTCCAAAACACATCAGGCTTCTGTAGATGTTCTGTTGCAATCTTCTGATGTTGGATTTTATGATGGGGACGCAGGTAAGGTTTTATTCTGCTGACTCTTCCAAGAAGATCTTGTGGAACGGTGCACCACCACTCCTGAGTCTGCTAAATCCTCCTGCAGGTTTTTTGCAGTAAATTGGGGATTTTGATTTGTCTTTCTGACCAGCATACAAGGAACTCATGGTTGTTGAGTGTCCGCAAGTGTGAGCACAAGGTTTGAAGAGTCAAAGTATTTGTAAAGCTTTGAAATTGACATTTACTAATGACAGCTGTTGCCATGCATCAGATTTAACAAGCTGATTAAGGTCTGAAACCTTGTAAAAAGAATCTGAGACTCTGGAACTCTTGGGGTGCCCAAATTTTTGCACAGTGCCATAATAATGGTTTTATTTTTCTTCAATTTATGGCATAAGAAGTAACTATGAATCAATGTTTGGTGAAAATATTGTGCATTTTTTCCATTTCCAAGAGATACTATGTTAACATATTTTCCAATTAAAAAAATCAACAAAACCTGTTATTTATCAAGGGGTGCCAAAACTTTTGCATAAGACTGTATTTATATTTTTATTCTACTATTTTATCTTCATTATTCTATTATTTGTACATAATGTTAATTTAAAAGTCTTTTACAGCTAAAGTTTATTTCCATATTTCTCTATATTTCTAATTTGTAAAATTCTCTTATTTCTATTATTTTATACTGAAACTTTATTTTTGGATTTTTAGGTCATCAGCAGTCGTATAAGCATTTACTGTGTATGACTGTGTATGTGACGAATAAAATTTGAATTTGATTTGAATATGAATTGGTAAAAGAATATCTCAGTCGAACCTCTTAGTGGGTATTCAATCTTCTTCTTCAACCTAAACAAATT
This sequence comes from Clarias macrocephalus, assembly GCA_011419295.1. Lineage (NCBI taxonomy): Eukaryota > Metazoa > Chordata > Actinopteri > Siluriformes > Clariidae > Clarias > Clarias macrocephalus. Next base: position 12,126 of record JAAGKR010003839.1, read on the forward strand.
TATAATTCTTTAATCCACTCAGAGATGGAGGGACACTTTATGGTGTATATGGAATGTCTGGGCAACAAAGATGCGATAACATTATACTGAAAAAGACAATCTGTGCAAAAGTCCTGTAAATTTGGGCACGAAAAGAACATGTGACCTAAATGACAGGGAGGGGCGTGACCCCCGTCACATCTGTCCTCAACAAAAGTACATATTTCAGCAAGCCTTGTTTTAAAAAATGAAAAATGGGCAAAAAAAAAAAGAGAAAAGTTTTGGCTTTGGTGATTTTACAGTTACTAAGTAATAAGATGCACGAAGCCCATACTCAACAGACTACAACAGACTAGCAAAACTTCATACAAATGATAATAATGTGTGATGTCTTTGTCGTGCCATGATAAAAATGCTGAATCTAGAAGTGCTGGGGGAACAAATGATTTTTATGAAATGGACCCATTGCTGAAGCATTTCCAAATTTAAAGTGATGTTTAAACTGATACCAAATCTTGAATAAGTGTATTAAGTCTACCACTAACTTAGTCAGAGCAAGTTATCAGTATATCAAGCTGGTTTGATTGGAAAGGATGTGCTAGGTAGAGCAGATATAGAGGACGATCTACAAGACAGTAACTCTAATTTGCGCCAAGGGGATTCATGTGGGTTTGTCCAGAATATAATTTTTTGCATGTGTGCAACCCTGTAGTATCTTTGAAAATTAGGCAGAGCAAATCCTACATCTACTTCTCTGTAATAAGGTCTTAAGGATTCGAGGAGATTTCCCAACCCAAAGAAAAGAGCTGATGACTTTATCCAAAGCATCAAAAAAAGAATTTCTACCTAAGTAAAGGAAGAGATGGAAAGAAATAAATACATTTAGGGAGAATGGTAATTTTAATGCCATTGATTTTTCCTTTAAAGAAAGTGGAAAATTGCTCCATCAAAATTTTACCTCCGAAACAAGAGGGGGGAAGTTGGCATGGAAAAGATTAGATAAAGAATGAACATATTCTTGTTAAGATTGCTTATACTATATTTCCTCTATTTCCTCTTTTGTTTTGTTTTGTGAGATCAGAAGAGATCAGGTAGAGTAGAGGTGCATGCAGGCCGTCCTGCTCATCCTCAGACTGGCAGCCTGGCATCCCTCGTTAAAGCACAGCACTTTTTAAATTCAGGCACCATGTTGTGGACACTGAATTTTAACCCAAAGGGTACACAATGACTGTTAATTAGCTCTTTACTTCAATCAGGCGGAAATACTAAACTGTGAAGAGCAGGTGTACAACCAGCACCATGGAGCAAGTGACCTACTGTATTAATTATAAGGGTCATTCTACAAAAATGGTGAAAAGTGCTGTCACTTAGTTTTGCTGAAGCCAAAATAATTAAAATTAAAATAACAGCCTCGTTACTTGTATATGTTCAGAAAATACAGTATGTACTTTCAATCATGAAATATATTTTCTAACGTTAATGTTCAATATTATATTGTAGCATTTTTTTAAAAGACCGAGTTCAAGGAAATATCTTGTCATTGTGATCATACATGGAAGTGGGACCACATCTTATCATTATGTTTTTATAATTTAATAAATCTTTTTTATTAATAAATCATCAATATCCTATAAATATTATTTAAACACTAAAATCATGACACAATAATTGATTATAATTAATAATAAGAAATAAATATCAGTCACCCCAAACTATTTCATTTGTGTTACTGTTACAGAAAAGAGTTTTACTTTGAAATACATTTGATAATTTGAAATTGAGGAGAGCGAGTGAGAGGTCACTAGATGAAGAGCACTTGACAAATGCAAAATGTCTGGTGTCTAGAAATGTCATCAGTTATTTTGCAATTTTATCTCATCTAAATCATCTGCCTCCATCTAACCCTATCCTCTGCATCCTCTTCTCTCACCTTCATGTTCTCAATCACTGCACCCATAAATCCCCTCTTTGGTCTTCCTCTAGAGCTCCTGCCTGGCAGTTCCAACCTCAGCATCCTTCTACCAATATATTCTCTCCTCTGGCCTGTCCGACTTCCTGATCTCCAAAACATGGGTTGTCCCTCTGATGGACTCATTGGTCCCATCCATCCTTATCACTCCCAAAGAGAACCTCAACATCCTAATCTCTGCTACCTCCAAACCTGCCTCCTGTATTTTTTTCAGTGCCACTGCCTCTGTACAGATTCACCTCTCCCTCCTTACTGTCCAACCTAGCATACAAGTCCTCACAAGTCCTCATATGCTCTTTGTTTGGCCTTTGCCACCTCTAATTTCACCTTATGCTGCATCTCCCTGTACTCCTGTCTCCTGTCCTCTCAGTGTCCCACTTCCTCTTAGCTAGCCTCTTTCTCTGAATACACTCCTGGACTTTTTCGTTCACCACCAAGTCTCCTTGTCCACCTTTCCCTTTTCTGATGATACACCACGTATCCTCCTACCTGTCTCCCTGATCACCGTAGCTGTAGTTGCCCAGTCACATAGAAACACCTCCTGACCACACAGAGCCTTTCTCAACTCCTTCCTAAAAACTACATGACTTTCTTCCTTTTTCAACTTCAACCACTTTGTCCTCTGCTCTGCCTTTGTCCTCTTCACCTTCCTCACCACCAGGATCATTTTACACACCACCATCCTGTGTTGTCTGGCTACACTCTCCCCTACCAATAATTTGCAGTCTCTGATCTCATTCAGATTACAACGTCAACGTCGAGTGCTTCTGCCTTCACTCTTATATGTCAACCTATGTTCCTGCCTCTTCTGGAAGTTCCTGCCTCTTCTTTACAAAGTTCACCACCATCTGTCCTTCTGTTTTCCTGTCCTCATGATCAAACCTGCCCATCACATTCTCATCACCTCTGTTCCCTTCCCCAACATGCCCATTAAAATCTGCCAGTCTCTCACCTATGGGGATGATCTGCATTACTTCATCTTACTCACTCCATGATTTCTCCTTCTCTTCTAACTCGCATCCTACCTGTGGGGCATGAACACTAACATTGCACATCACACCTTCAATTTCCAGCTTCAGACTCATCAATCTATCTGATACTCTTTTCACCTCCAGAACATTCCTTACAAACCCCTTCAGAATAACTCCTACTTCATTTCTTTTCCTATCCACACCATGGTAAAACAACTTGAACCCTGCTCTTAAGCTTCTAGCCTTGCTACCTTTCCACCTGGTTTCCTGTAAGCACAGTATATCCACTCTGCATCATGTCAACCAACTCTCTTGCCTTCCCTGTCATAGTCCCAACATTGTAAAGTCCCTACTGTCACTCCTAAACTCTTGCCTACCTCTTCTCTTTCTGCCTATGAACACACCTTCCTCCTCTCCTTCTTCGACCAACAGTAGCCCAATTTCCTGTAGGTGGGGGTCCTTGTTAACCCAGGCCACGACCGATCCGGTATGGAAGTCCTGTCAGTGATTCGCATGATTCATTTGGCAAATGTTTTACGTCGGGTGCCCTTCCTGCCACAACCGTCTGCATTACTTCAGACTTGGGACTGGCACAAGAAGGCACAGGATTGTGCCCCCCTGTGGTTGCATTTTATTTTGCAATTTCAGTTTATTTTTGAAGCGTTTAAGCCTGTCATTGATGTTACTTATTTCATATTTATAACAAAAAAAAATTGACATAAACACTGCTTACATCTAATAATTAATTGATTTTGACATAATTGAAAACCATGTGTTCTTACACCTAGAAGATATTTTAGGATATTCCATGCACACAGAGGCAGGAATCGAACCCCGCCAGGAATCAACCCCAGACCCTAGAGGTGCAAGGCGGCAGTGCTAACCACTAAGACACCCTACTGCCAGAAGAAATACATTTCAGAAGATTTTTATGATCCAAATTCCATCTTTTATGTAGAGTGACCCATATAAAGATTTTTATTTCATTGGGTATTCTGTAGAAATAAAAATAATAATTTAGCAGATTTTGTACTGAATGCACCAAGGGTGTCCCAGAGATCCCAGTACACAGATGGATATCCTTTAAAAATGCATGGAACCACAAAAAGGCCATGGTGGTGTTCCAGGCAAAAGATACAGCACAAAGGACGCAATCATGGTACATACATAACACCAGATGTGTTATCATTATGCGTGACACACACACACACACACACACACACACACACACACACACACACACACACACACACACACACACACACAGTCATGTGCAGGATTTTTTTGTAAATGCAGTTATATATTGCTAAAAAAATGTGTTTATTTCTTTACCCTATGTATGGAGATTTTTAAGACACTCATTGCATGTTAAATTAACACTTTAAGATGCAAAATAATATTACTGTGTTTGTTTGTTTTTTAAGCTGGATGCTCTGTGTAACGAGCACCCTGTCAGCAGTCGCTTTTTCATATGCTTTAAGCCTCGAGCGTATGTACAGCCTAATGCGATAAGCTCAGCCATCCCTATTCATAGCCCATGTGTCCACAGCTGCAGAGATTTGTTGAAGAACGCACATGATTCTCAGAAGACAGGTCGACAAACATGCAGGTTATCAGTCTGTGTGCTCTGTGGGATGAAGCGTGAACCCGGTGCCACTAACTGGGCGATCAAATGATCTTCGTGTCTGTGTAGTATTTTATTAATCAAATAACACACAACTTTAACCCAGAGAAGAGGTTCCCATGCACGTCCATAGTACACACACACACACACACACGCACACACACACACACACACACACACACACACACACACACACACACACACACACACACACACACAATCTGTTAGAGCATGTAACATGTAGAAAAACTAAAGCATATTCCAACACCAGGGTAACTTGTGAGTTACAGCATTTCATCACCATATAACAAAAAATATGTAATGCTGATAAGCATGACATATTCTATTAATTCAAGATCAAATAACTTTCTAGAATTTTTTTGTACTATGAACAAGGTTCTTTTTTTTATTGTACAATGGGATTCTTAGTTTGCATGCAGTGTTACTGTGCTGCATTACTGGTGCTGCAGTATAGGACAGTAACAACAATATACAAATTAAAAATGTATAACAAATTGTTTGAGGTGTAGTGTAGACTTGTGTATGTGATAGACAATAAAAGTAATTTATGTGATTTCTATATAATTTAAATATAAATTAAATACGAGCATTTCTTGATATTGAATTCATGATCTAAAATTAATGTGTAGGTTTGCCTAATTTTTTTCTTGCAATATTTAGTTTAATAGTGTCGATACACTGTACTAGCTCTGTACTTTATGTGACAAATGAAAGAATATGGGATTAAAAAAAAAAAAACATTCCAGGTGTGAAGGTTCAGTTATTTACAGGTAAAATAGTAAGCAAGCCTTAAGTATCAGTTAACAGTGTTTGTTGTGGTTTGAACTGGCTAGGTTCTTTCCCCTGCAGGCTTTTGTCTGATTCAGAAATGGATTGCTTGTGGCATGTGGAAAAAGCAGTATTGATTACTGGAGCCAATTATGGGCAAGGAAATAGCACAGGATATGTCTCATATGCATATGGCAAGGAAATAGCACAGGATATGTCTCATTGAGGTATGAGACATCATTTATGCTGTAACTGATGCAGCTGCTCCACATGCAATGTAGTCATGCCCCTCTGTGCTATTAATGGTGCGTGTCCAAGGGGGTTTCGAAAGGTTTTGAGATTTGTGCGCCATTAATTCGGTTGCTTTTGCCATACATACTCCCTCAGACACCTTAAAACATGGCAGTTGAATTCGCTATTGATGGTCTGATCCCTTGGGATGAATTCTTGATGCACAATGCTGAAAATGTATAAAAAGACAATGAGTATGCACTTGGGCTACGGACTTACCTCACCTTTATCGGTTGTGGAGATAATGGGCTCTTCCACTGTGAACACTGTTGCTTCAACATTGTTCATGTACACCCAAGTTTCCTCACTTTTAATGATCCTCAACATGAAGGATCCATGGCACACTAACAGAGTTTGTTGAAGGTCTTCCTGATCTCTCGTCGTCTTCCAGTGATGTTCTTCAGCTCTTTGCCATTCAAAACACCTTAGAAAACTTATTGCAGCACTGTAAACTTGCCGAATTATGTCAAACCTCTTTGTGGGAGACTTGATGTCTATGATGAAAAAGCAGACGTGGTAACGCACATGGTCAGAATAGCACCAGTTGCACATTTTACCAATGAAGTTTGGAGTTCCTTGTGCTGCCATCTGTTGGGATATTACAAAACTAGTCTTGAAACTTTTTGATACCAACTCATATTCAAGGTAGTGAATATGCCTGTTGGTATGTGACACAAGCTAAAATGGTGGGGCAAGATATAAGATATGCCAATCTATAGGAAAATGGGAATGTGGTCATCTGATATGTGAATATAGCCTTCCTTTACTCCATTAATGAGTCTGTTAAAGAATTCTTGGCCACTGGGGAAAGACTGAATATTCTTATCAATAAGATTATATTCTGAACTAGGACTATATAAAAACTGTCAATAGAAATAGTAGCACATCAAATTCATTACAATGAATTAACGAGTCTTCTTGAACAGATGGCAAATGGTTTCTATGCCAAGTCCAATTGCGCTAATCTTTATCTTAATTCAATTTTAGAAATTATAGAAATTTAGATGAAATGTGAAAAATGTGTATGAATCAAAATGCTTAGATAGTCCCTGATGAGCAAGCCGAGGATGCCGGTGACAGGGAAAAGCTCCCTTAGATGGCAGTAGGAAAAAACATTGAGAGGAACCAGATTCAACAGGGAACCCATCCTCATTTGGGTGATAACAGATAGCTGCGATTGATCTGCAGTCATACTGTCTGTTATGCGGCTGGAGGTTCGATATAACAGGAGAAGTTAATATGAACTCCAAGTTGTTATTGGAGGCTCAGATAGACTGTAGGAAACTCCAGTCCTGAACTATTGAGCGACTGCAGTCACAAGTAACATAAACTATAAGTACAAGTTCTATTCTGTACATCTGCAAAGATGTGTTTCCTGTACCAGGTGCAATGATGTGCCCCAAGTGGACCACAGAGAATTGTTTTGAGACACAGCTAGCTGTTAATCACCTGTGCCAGTTCTTGCTTACGAGTCTTCTGTTGGGAATTTTCAAGAGCTCCACCCTGAGCCATGTGGTGAATATGTCCAATATTGCACATGTTGACGATAATCTCTTTTTAATTAACGCTCAGCAAGATCAGGACTCGAGACAAAACTGTTTCCAAGACAGACTGTCTCATTAAAGAGATAATAATTTTAAAATGGTCTGAGAGCACAGGGAGAATTCAATCTGATGAAAAAAAAATCATAATTTTATGTTGAAATTTTTTTGTAGGAAAGATTAACAAGAGGCCATACAACAACTCTCTGGATGTCTACAGTACAGTACATACAGAGCAAACTGGTCAATGTGCTTTTGTTCCCCAGAGAACTTGCTCAGCAGCCAAAGGGTAAAATGTAGTTGATCTAATCATTTGGTCACTTTTTGTGGTCATTCTTTCTGTTAGTTATTGGTTGTTTATTATTGCTTCTAGAAATTTTATATCACACAGACAGATAAGCCTTTCTGACTCCATTGTTGGTTTCAGATGTGTTGGGGTGACCTTTACCGCTTGCACCTTGGAGAGATCCACATGGAGCTGGGTCGCCATGCGAGGGATACAGTATGTAACCCCCCCTGCCAAGTTGTCTGAGCACAGACATCCATCTATTGTGCTGTGACAGAGGGCTTGGAGGACAAGACTGGATGCTAATAATTATGATAGTTATTGAAATGGAACGTTATGATGGTGTGAAATTTAAAATGACTTTTTTTTTTTTTGATTTTTCCCCGATTTTCTCCCTAATTTAGTCGTGTCCAATTTCTCCCCGTCACTAGGGGGCTCCCACATTAAGGTACTACTACAACTCAGCCGGGAGGGCCGAAGACTATCACGTGTTTCCTCCGAACCACGTGACGCCAGCTGACCGCATCTTTTCGAACTGCTTGCTCGCGCACCGTTGGGAGCGGCGTAACACACTCGGAGGACAGCGCTATCCGCTCCCTCTGTTGCGCGAGCTCACAGACGCCCGTGACTGGCTGTAGAGCCGTGATTAATGTGGGAGAACTATGTACCTCTCATCCCTCCCCTCTGAGAGAGCTCGGCCAATCAGCTCTCTCTAGACCTCCGGCTGCAAGAGGTTACTGCGGAGGCTCCTTCTTTTTAAAATATCTGTCTGTTTTTCTGTTTTTTTTTTTCCTTCAGTTTAGGGATAATGGTTGTCACTGCTGTGGCAACATTAGAAAGACCTGACCATGACATCTTATTAACAATTTGTAAAATGATGGGTTGCAACTTGAGTTATTTTTGTCTCTCACAGAGGACGATCAACAAATTTAAGATCATCAAGTAATATTATCACTAGATCATCTCTATAAAATTATTATATAAAAGTGTAGACTTGGGCTAGCTTTTAGCTGTGATGATTGTGAGCTGTTATATTCCGGCTTAGTCTGCTTCATCTGCCTGGCCTAGTTTATGTCAGCTTAATAATAATAATAATAATAATAATAATTATTTTTTTTTTTAAACTCTCTGCCTGTCCTTCATCTTGGAAATTACCCACCACCTTGGATGGTTTTGAATAAAATGCAAACTGCATCTATACTCATCTGTCCACCAACCATTACAGAAGTCTTTACCACTAATGGATGCAGACGGTTTCAAGGCATATACTTGGTGGACAATAGCAACAAATGTTGTCTTTCATACTGCTTTCATAACACCACTTACTCATAACTGATTACTTATTCTTCAATCCAGCAAGTAAAGTAAAGGTCAGGATAAATGGCAAGGTCTCCTGGTACAGAACTCACAGTAATTTCTTTCACAAGACACTAACTCTGATAGAAACAATGTAACACAGCTCCAGGGCTCTTGAGAGTGAACTAATCCGTCTACTCACGGCATTACCTAAATTCCATATTGTGCTCAGGTTGCCATGGCTTCAACATCACGACCCTAAAAGTTCATGGTCAAAGCAAGAACGTACAACCTGGCCTGCCATGAGATCTATGTGTCTTGTTCTATAGTTGCCATAGCAACAATTTCTATTGAAAGCCCCAAAATAAATGAGTCATACACCTTATGACTGCTGAAATGGCCTCATTTCGAGTACAGCCCAAATTGGGTCCACAGTATTCCTTTAGTCCCAACTGTGAAAAAAAATATGGAAGAGTATATCTCTGTGACCCATGCTCAAGGTTATATTTGACCCTTCATATCAATTAATGCCAAAAAGGGGAGGGGTCTGCATCCCTTTATTGATTACTTTGTCCAGCCTTAGAAGTTCTTCCAAACAAAGTGATCCCCACAACATCCAGGAGCTTTAGAGTTTTTCTATACCTACTAACTTACACAAAATATACATTTATACTCAGTCACTGGACCCTCTAATATTCCTTTAAAAATCAATACATAATACATTATCTAAGATAACATTCTGCCTCAAAGGAATTTACTACAACTTTTATTATCAATTCTAGCCTGCCATTTGTAGACAAGGTCCCAAGGTGGGTCTATCTCCATGCTCTCCATTAAGTCAATGACTTTCTGCCTGTTCACTATTTTAATAATTGTCTAATTTGGACAATTAATAATAGTTGCACTGGCACTTGTCAATCAGTTTACCACATTTTTTCTTTTTTAATTTTAATTCTCAAATTGTTGATTCTTTTTTTTTATACATGTATCTTTTTATTTGATTTGTTAATGGTTTATTTACTGAAGATAATAAAATAGGCTCTCATATAAAAAAGCATCAGCCAGATCAATATTAAGCCAGTATAACTTCCAACATTTGGACAATTCCTTTGTGGAAAACAATTTTGAAACATTTTGTGTTTGAAGACATTGTCTTAAAAAAAAAAAAAAAAAGGCAGCCATTGAGCATCACGAGATTTTCAGTGGGGTCATCTGTCTTGTCTTAGAATAATATATTGCAATGGCTAAAGCTTGCAGGATATTTCGGATAATTGAAATGATTCAGGTGTTCATGTTGGTTTGTGTTAACATCACAGAAGCTAACGAGGATGAGGTCAGTCAAAGCCTGTGGGATAAAAGTGATCGACTTGTGGGCTTACTGCAGTGCAGTAGTCTCATCCACACCAATTCAGCTGATCTGACCTTGAGCTGATACCTCTGTTTCATCTTGAAATTCTCTGGTTTTGGTACCAACTGGTACCACTACTGCACGACACATGTGGACAACAGCGCGTAGGACAGTCACCTGATTAGTACCACACAATCAGTGTAGCAGAACAGAAAACACAGCATGTGATTTGTCACCAAGCAACCAATGTGATTTGCATTCAAATTTTTATTTGCCTACACATGATTATTCATTCAGAATCGCAGAGAAGAAAGTTGTATTATTTGTGCAACTTTATTTTGGACTATTGTTGAGTTCTTGTTAAAATTACTGTAAGAAATGTTTATCTATATGGTGATACATCTTAAATGTGAAAAATATAAACCTGGCAAAGGTAATAGCACTCTGTTCACACTGTTTATATATTATACATCATGATGAATCTAGATTACAGTCATTGGCACGGTGATGTACAGTATAGTGTGTTTACTGTATATGCTCGGTGTCTGGTAACTTTTCTCTATACACCAGTATACTTTTGTTTTACTGAAACTATATCAGACTGTTCATGCTGGCATTTGTGCAAACACTGTAAATGTAAGATAAATTCCAAAAATAATTTCTGTACTGAATCTGTTTTATTAAAACTGATGTTTAACTGCGTCCATGTCTTGTATTGTATATTGTACTGAGAGATTGTTTTAATAGTGATGTGAATCACTCTCACCCCTAGATGGAAGCAAAGTAAGGCAAAGACTACAAGAGAAAAAAATTCTTTTAACCAGTAACGTTTTGTACGTTTTTGTCTGTATACTGTATCTGTACACACACACACACACACACACACACACACACACACACACACACACACACACACACACACACACACACACACACACACGTTGAGTGATGTTGATGTGTGTGTGTGTGTGTGTTTGTGAATTTTGACCATGACCTTGTTACAGGATGTGGTGTCCTGAGGGAAGTCCTTATTCTGATAAAGACTTGTTCCGTTTGTCAGTGGTTTCTACTTCTCAGTGTCAACAATGCTCATTGTTTCCACTAATGGGACAATTTCCTGATAAGTGACACAAAATAGTTCAGAAAATATTATCATGGTTTGGTTTATGTGGTTATCATACAAATAAAAGAGAAAAAAAAAACATGTGGACAGAAGAAATACATGTCAAACCCTATGCAGATTTTTGATTGGGTTGAACACACCATTATTTCTTTATATAATCACCTGCTACACTAATGCACTTGTTCAAGCATTTCAAAAGTGCTGGGATTCTAGCAAGGTAGAGAGTTTTCTTAGTATGTCAAATATGGAAATGTCTTGGCGCGAGGTCAGGACTGTACAGTGGACGTGTCAATAGCTCCCAGCCAAGTTCCTTTCATGTGCAAGTGGTGTTTGTGAATTGTGTGCGCAGTTTCCACACACGGATGCGTCTCTTCTGCAAACTGGTGACAAGTTATCTGTTGATTTTCAAGGATCAGGCATTCCAATCAGTCGACATCATGGTAACGACTGCAGTGGGCTCCGAGCCATCTCAGATTGGATTGTCTCAATTCTCAGACATATGGCAATCTTTAAAACATTTTCAACCATTCAATTTTTTTTACTGTGGCTACGTAAAACTCTCATCACCATACAGAGCTTAAAGTCTTATCAGTAGGTATAATGTCTTCATTCACAAGAAATTTCATCACCAGTCCCGGTTTGACGTGAACACCATTCTATAGAGATGCTCATATTGTTTAACACAAACTCTATCCGATACTACATGAGTGCAAAAATATTGTATTTTATAGTGAATATAGCCTTTCTTACTACATCATGTCTGGTTTCATTTAAGACTGTAGAAAGCATCATCCCCAATCAATGAGCTGTCTGTACTGACTTTTCCACTAGGGACACTTGCTCTCTGTTTTCATGTGCACTGGACTGTATTGATTAGAGGTCTGTGGTTTCTTGTCTGCAGGATACTCATCTGCCAACTATAAAGCATAACAGAGAATGGTATAGCAGATAATAGGTTATTAATCCTCTAATGCAACTAATAATGCATGCATTATATATGTATATTGTTAAAAACATGTGGATCATAATTACTCACTCATCACTCACTCATCATCTATACCGCTTAATCCTGTATTCAGGGTCACGGGGGGCCTGGAGCCTATCCCAGGAGACTTCGGGCACATGGCAGGGTACACCCTGGACAGGGTGCCAATCCATCACAGGGCACAGACACACACCCATACACTCACTCATTCACACACTACGGGCAATTTGGGAATGCCAATTAGCCTAACCTACATGTCTTTGGACTGTGGGAGGAAACCGGAGTACCCGGAGGAAACCCACCAAGCACGGGGAGAACATGCAAACTCCATGCACACAGAGATGGGAATTGAGCCTGGCCGGGGATCGAACCCAGACCCTGTAATTAATTTATACTAAAAAAAAATAATGATTGGCTAAAGACTCTGAGAAATTAGCATCATAAATTGTTAATTTTAATATTCACAAAGAATCATTCATGTATTCTTCATGAGAGATTCAGAAGTGTGCGTTTAACCTGTACATAATTAGATGACATGTGCTTACAACCCTTGATACAAATATGGCACAATATCACTCTTCTTTTCTAATACTGACATTATAACTATATAATATTAATTCTTTTCATTAAAATGATTTCTTTTCAATAAATATTTGCTGTTTGTCACTGGACTTGATGTCTGATGTTTTCTCTGATATCTGATTCACCTTTTTGTTGGCATTGGCCTGATACTGATACTAGGTATTGGATTGGTGCCATCTTTATTACAGGAGTACAGACCAGTTCCCAGTTGCTTGTGGTGAACTGACTGATGGGATCATATGGTTTACTCTGTGATTTTTGTTAAACCAAGCAATCCAGCTAATTTTCTTTTGTATTACAGAATAAACTGAAAGAGAAGGTAAATGGCATAGTCTTCTTTTGTATTTTTATATGCTTCAGTAGTCAGAAAGACTTCATGAAGTCTCCATTTATTGCCTATTGTGGGTTATTGTTACATAATCCCGGGTACTTAACCGTGCATAACCGTGAATCCTTTGTGAGCATTTGAGGGGAACTTTGCTCGGAAAAGAACCCAGAAGCCATGTTTCCCAGTGTCCCTAGGTTGCTAATAACAGGAACTGAAACATCATACTCAGTAACCGCTGACCCACTCAGGTGACTCGGCTGTTATGGAGTTATCAAATTACTTCTAACAGAGAATTTGATTTGGCTTAATAGCTCTCTATTTGAATTAGTAAAATATTGATTGATGATTAATTGTTTGTTGCTAGAAATGAGTCACTCGCTTTAGCTCATAAACTGAACCATACTTGCAAGGAAATTCAAGTTCCAAATTAAACAGAAAATAATCCATCTGATGCAAAATTCTGCAGATTAATAACCATGAACCCCATTAAAAACTGTTTATATAAAAATAAAAATGTAATGTAAGAGACAGTAGACAAGAATTTGTGCTCGATTTTAATGGTTAAGAATGCAGAATAAATATTTGTGATGGTCTTTCAGCAAAAATGGCAGGCCTGCTTGTGATGAAGACCAAGGGACTACCAGTGAAGCTTCACTATTAAGTTCTTAGGGAAAAAAACACAAAGAGGGTTAATAAAACATTAGCAAAGCTTTAAATCTATTTAGGATCAATGTGAAATATATTATAACAAAGTGGAATAAAGGTTCTACAGCAATAAAAGTTGGCATGAAAATGCAGTCCACCAACATTAGAGCATCGTTTAAAAATGCAAGTAACTCTGAAGGGGTGAATACTTTTCAATAATGCAGTTTTTCATTTCCCCCCCCAAATATTTCTAAGGACATTTACATAGTTAATTAGCTTTTATTTCTGTAGACAGGCACTGTTCTGATATGCTAAAATATGATGTTGAAATAGAGCAAAGAGAGAAATAATGCCTGGAGGGTGAATACTTTCTAGAGGCACAGAATAGTCATTGAGAGAACAATAACATGAAAAAACATAGAAATATGCAGTTTTGCTCAGGAATAGACCATTTTTAATAAACCAGCTTGTTTTGTCAGGGTTTTGTGGTTTTCAGATCTGGAAATCCTTCAGTAAATTAGGACCATAGTGTTAACAATGCCTGGATTTAAAAGCTGTAAACGAGCAAATTGTCTTTACCTGGATAGAATCAAATACTGCCCCTCTGTCTAATGCCAAATGCGGTTCATAACATTCAGAGTGGCTACATTTTAGTCCACAGCTGCTTTGCAGAGACAGACTGAGATAATGGGAGCTGAAGCTCATGCTCACTGAAGGAGGATAGGCAGACCATGGCTGGGGTGTAATTACCATCGAGCTTGTATGGCAGCTTAGTTGGTGGGGTGCAGTAATCACTGCTCTGTATTACACTACTGCATGCTGCATGTAGGCACACTCTAATCAGTGCTACTCACAGAATCACTGGGATTGTACAGAGACAGCCTACGCTTTGAGACACATACAACCAGTTCATCAAATAAAAAACTTGCCATGAGAGAGCTTTGAGGACTTACCATGGTTTCTCAGCTTTCTTTCCATTTTGACCACATATCAACATACTGTAAATATGATTTTCAGTGTCAAAATGTGTGCGGTATGGATCGCTTTGTCAAAAGTACTTAATTGCTAAAACTTTACTTTAACATTACTTTCCTGTTCATTTTCAGAATAAAATATTTGGATGTGGGTGGCATGTTGGTGCAGGTGTAGTGTTTCCATCTCACAGCTTCAGGGTCCCCAGCCCGAACTTGGGTTGCTCTGCAGAGTTTGTCATATTCTCTCCATGTTTCTGTGAGTTTCCTCTTTACTCTCTTGACATGCTGGTGGGCGGATTGGCTACACTAAATTGCCTCTAGGTGTGAATGAATGTGTGCATACTGACTAGGGTGTGTTCCCGACTCACACCCAGTGTTCCCTGGATAGCCTCTGTGACTCTTAATGAAAAAATTAATAGTTGCGTTAGCTTTCTATTTTTAGTGTGCAGATTGCTCTTTTCAGTCATATGCAAATGTTTAAATAACATCATATGCAAGAGCGTATCACATGGCGAATTAAGTGGCATTAACATTAAAGAACATTCATTCATTTACATTATTTTGCCCTTCATATTCAGTTGGTACACCCTAAGTGACTTGCAATTGCAATGACAGCATATAGATCCGCAGTTGGGGGTTAAAGTCTTGCTCAAGGGCTCAGCAGTAGCTCTTGCAGTCTTCTCACTGCTAGCCTTTACTATTGCATTAGGGAAATGATTACCACTATATTATACAGTGCATCCATAACCATTTGTACAAAGCCATGATCATTTTCGTTCATTAGAGCCAAAATGTCTTCTTCCTGTTCTAATGGACCATGAAGAAGAATGTTTGTTGGTCATTGTGCTTTATATTTAATGTGGATGCACTTTCATGTTCCACACTTATGCTCCTTTGAGCTAAATTATTCTTGTAGGCAGCCATAAAAAGTGTACATGTTTTACTTGAGCAGAATGTAATGAGATTTATTTGTCATTTGTTTTTCAGACAGTTTGGGACGCATTTCACTTTTCTACTGTAGCACTCCAAGGAAAGCTTTACTACTTACCCAAGCTTAAAACATTGTATAAAAGTGAGTATTATCCTGTAAAACAGTATTGTGTAATGAAGTAAATATCATTATGACATTGTCCTGTGGCTCAGTGTCATTTAATGGCAGTCAGAGAGAAAGATAAATTATTGATCCCAAAACCTTCGATTTTGTTATCTAACATAATGTGGCTTCAGGCAGTTTCCATTGTGTAACCCACTGCACAGTCCTACAGAAAACAAATGCAAATCAACCTATGAAAGAGAGCTCAGACATGCAAACATATGTGATGTGTCTGAACCAGTTAATATCATGCTACTCTGTCTGGAACTGATGTTGGAACAACACATGTAGGGGTCAGGGGAGCTCAGTGGTTAAGGCATTGGACTACAGTTTGGAAGGTCACAGGTTCAAAGCCCACGACCATCATGTTGCTACTGTTGGGCCCTTGATCCTCAACTGCTTAAAATGATATGTTGTATGTTATGTATAATGAGATAAAAATGTAAGTCGCTCTGGATAAGGGCGTCTACCAAATGCCTAAATGTGTACAGATGTATCCAAAGCTGTATACCTCAATGCTGATACAATGACTCTCTCAAGGCATTAATCCTGAAAGTGACAGGCCACTTTGAATTACTATAAAAACAACACACCATATCTTTGTGCATTTATAATATAATGTGAGTAAGTCTTTTAAATACTCGGTCACCCTTATTTTAAACTAATTTGGGCCTGATGTATTGAGCTGAAATTGGTGTTCTGTAGCGTGGAAAACATGAAAAACAAACTTGTAGAATTTGTACATTATTATAATGCATTTAACATTCTTTTTCCTGAGACCCCAATTTCACTCACTCTCACTTGAAGCTTATCCCACACTGTAAACCCGAATAATTTGGCAAAACTCAAAAAATTTGAGGTAATCAGTTACATATAATTTTTAAATTAATGATGTTTCCAATTTGAAGTAAACAGAACTATCAGTTTTTGAGTTTGTTGTACTCATTCATATTAATCCTTATTTACTTGCATCATTGAGTAGCCTAACTCATACTATTTAATAGTAATTATCATATTTTTAGTTGTTGCAAATCAAATAAATTGTTGTTGGTCTTTCGGCTGTTCCCGGCAATGGGTCGCCACAGCAGACAATCCGGTCCGCACGCAAGCTTGGCACAGGTTTTACGCCAGATGCCCTTCCTGACTCAACCCTCCCATTTTATCTAGACTTGGGACTTCATCTAGTTGTTAGGAATAGAACCCGGGCCTTTCGCATGGTAGGCAAAACACCTACCATTGAGCCACCAGTGCGCTATTGCCCTGATGACGTCAGACACAAAATCACTAGGCAGAAAGATTTTAAGTTGGTGGAACTTTAAGGTGACAGTTACTGTTACTTAAGTACTTACAGTTGTTCAGCTAACATGAAAAGTGTCATTTCTACAAACTCATAAATACCAAAAAGTTCTAAATACTGATCAAGGTCTATTAATTTGAACTAATTGTAATTACAAAACTTAACAGTACTCAATATGTTTAATTACTTTGAGCATTAGGGTTTACAGTGCAGGAGACTTAGGGCACAAGGTAGAGTACACCCTGGATGAAGTGCTAATCCATTATATTCACACTTACACAATATGGGTAATTTGAAAATGCCAAATAGCCTCATCTGAATGTCTTTGGACTGTGGGAAGAAACTGGCGTACCTAGGGGAAACCAACCAAGGACGGGGAGAGCATGCAAACTCCATGCACACAGACCTGAGGCGGGAATCAAATCTGGATCCTGAAGGTGCAAGGTGACAGTGCTAACCACTATGCCACCATGCCACCTCAGACACAATATGTTAAAATCAAATTGTTAACTACAGATTTACAGATTCAACAAATCTATAGTCAACTATAATAAAGAAAATGAGTCAAAGATGATCTGGAATAAATTTCATCATCAATCTTACCAAGGCCTGACCTTACCGAAGCTTTGGTGGCTGAATGGATGGTAGCTTTGGTGACTGAATTCCCTCAGCCACATTCCCTCAGCCACATATTTTTTTTTTAGAAAAAACTTTTAAACTTTCTCAGATGAGTGAACACTATTATAATAGCAAACAGGAATATACCTGGAATTAATTGACCCGCGCATATTGGTGTGATGGTCAGGTACTCACAAACATTTGGTGCATGCTAGCATACAAGATGCTAGCATAAAATATGCTGGATTCAGAAGTATACTGCTCAATATAAAAGAGCGAACAAAACACAAAATTAATGTAAAGGACCTTAGATGAAACCAGTCTTTTCTGTGGATATTAAAAAGCAGATCAATATACATAAAAGTCTGCATTAACTTGATTAGGCAGTTCTAAAGCAAACCTCTACAACAGGTTGGGAGGGTAAACATAGCAAATTTATGTCTTATGAATAATGACCAAACCAATAAAAGATGCTTTAATAATTGATTAGAAGCACTCAGATCTCAGTGTAACTCTGACTACAACTTGCCCTTTATTGCCAAAACACAATGCAAAGAACTCAATATATTGCACAGTATAATAAGCAGGAAAAATGGTTGAAATCATACTCAAGGATTCTCAAATGTAGACACAGATTTTTTTTTTCTTGAATGAATTACTTTTTTAGAGGGAAAATCTTTTCTTATTATTTCCTGGTTAAAGAAGTTGCTCAGGGACCCAGCAAGGACCATCAGCAAGCAAAAAAAATACACAAGTCTCTATAATTTCTAATTTAGTAGTTCAGAGGAGTGCCTACAGCAATTTACATCTTGACACAACTTGTAAATATAAGATGTGTCGAGAAGTGGTGTAGTCTCCCAATGTTACCTCTAAATGTATATTACAAAAACACTTAGAAATCTCACTCTTTTGATCTTAAGAGAAAACCAGCATTATGTCAGTGCGCAACTGAAATTGTTCCAGGGTTTTTTATTTGGAAAGGCAAGAGACAAGAGAGTGTCAATGAACATTCCTGTTCTTTGCGCACTCCATAATTGATGGCTCTACAGAGTAGAGTTTCATGGCTAGCATTACAAGAACCAAGTGCATCTCACTGAGCCAAATGTAGAGTCAGTGTTCAAGCAAAGGTAGGCTTATTTGTCAGTGGTGTTATAAATCTGATTGCAAACATCTAAGTATATTTATGTAAATGACAAAGGATTGAAATACTATCTTTGGAGCACACATGTTTTCGATAAACACTTTGAAGTCATACAATAAAAATGATTGGTACAGATCAAATTAATGTGTCTTTTAAAAAGATTTATTCAGGTTTTGTTACAATGTTAGATCTAGTTTGATGTGTTCTGAGCAGTCTACTGCATTACAACAACATATCTCATACATATTTTTTTTCTCTTCTTTTAATACAATAGGAGATTTGACTGAATTATATTAAGCGTTTACACATTAAATTACTGTACATTATTTATGCTTTAGTCTTTCACAGCAACATTATCACAGTGTAGGTATACATAGCGCACTGTACATAGTGGAATGTTATAGGGTAGATATTGAAATGTTGTGCTTTATTGAATGATAATTGCCACAATCAACTACTACTGATGTCTAACTGTTTAGTCAGGTCAAACATTTGTGTGGATTTACATTACCTTAGAATTTAATCATAGATATATCTTGCACCACTGTACCCACTCTTCTAAACAGAGGTGCATCAGACATATCTGCAATTTATTTCATAGAAAGACCAAGACTGAAAGACATTATGAGATTGAAGATCCAAGTTAATCCTTTCATTTTCAAGGTTTTTTTTGAACCCTTGTCCACTGACTCAAGTTCATAAAATTATTATTATTTATGTTAAAAATATGTCAAATGTTAAATGTCTGGCCAGTCTGACTAATTGCTCCTTTTCATGTGAAAACATGAGAATGCCCATGCATTCACACACTAATTCACACCTGAGGCAGTTTTTGGACAGTGTAAGAAAACTGAAATGCCTAAAAAGAAACCCATGTCACATGCAGAGACCATTTAAAACTCCACACAGGCAATAAACTAATAAGACTGTTAAAGTCCTTACATTTCAATAGATCATATTCCATTAACATTAAGATTCACCGTCTTGAATGATGTTTTTTTTTATTCTATTGCGCCCCTCTCTTAAAACTCTTAACCAGCATTAGGAATAAAATCTGTTTAGCGAATGGTATAAGTCTCACTTTAATTAAATATGTTTAATTACTTTTTCCAAACCGATTTAACTTTTCCTTCACCCAAATTCTTAACATTATCTTGACTATTATCATAGCTTATATTACACTGTTATATAGTGGCCCCCTGTTTAGCAATAATTACAGCCAATCATTAAGTTTATTTACACTATTACAATATTTACAATGCTATGTGTTATAGCTATAATAATAATGCTTTTACTTCCACATTGTCCACAAGTATCATTTATAGATAGGTATAGTAATACTAGTGGCTGGCACTGAGGGACATACAGCAACAAGCACTATGCCAGTGGAGTACACTACTATTGCAACTACTATGCCCTATGCACTATCCACTTGCAAATGAATGCAAAATCTGAAATCTGAGCCTCCTGACATTATTTACCTTTTGGAGTTTCCCCACTTTTGTGGCCTATATGTTGTATATAGTTTAAGCCATTATTTGGCTTCTTAGGGGGGGTCATCTAAGAGAGATAACGGTCTCAATGTCAAATCTGACTCTGATGGGTTCTAATAAATGATTATTTTTTGTAAAAAATTTTTTTATAGCTTTTCTTTTCTGATTTGGCACAAAATTGTCAACCTCTGCCTATGTTTCACAACCTAAAGCATAAAAGAATGTCACTGATTCAGAGATAGTGTTGTAAAGATGTTTGATGTAGAAAAAGAATAGTTGATTGAACATGAAGAAGGAAACCAAACATCACCATGTGCTAGCCTTTTTGGGGCAATGGTGGGAAAAATATTGCTAGAAAAATAGAAGGAGACAAAATTCAAATTATGACAAAGTTATGATGGCAATAACAATGACATTTTAAGTGGTTCATCAGTGAAGGACATTTGGCTTTTTTTGCTGAGCATGTGAGATATTTTAATGGTTTCCAAAACAAGAAATAGAATAATTTATTAGAATGTAATGTTCACACATCAAAGTGGACGAAAAAAATCGTATTAGGATTTTTCTTGCTATTTAAGTAGCCTGATATCTAAAATCTGTCTGAAAACAGTCATGTTATCTAATGTAGTGTACTGTTTGTACCACTGGATACTGTCCATTACAGTATGTCCACACTAATCCTCCAATTCACTTATATAATCCAGACGAAGTAGGTCTTTTCCTGCAGATCTGTGTTTGACCCCATTCACCAACAGATTAGCGATATGAACACACACACACACACACACACACACACACACACACACACACACACACACACACACACACACACACACTATCTTTTAATATGAAATCCAAAAAATCTCCTTTAATGTTTGTTACATACAGCACATTCTTGCCAAATACAACCAATTGTATAACTTTCACTCAGTTGTTGTACTTCAGTGCTCATATACACTTTATAATGGCTCAGGTGTTTGAATGCCTCTGTGTATTTTATCACACAACAAGCGACAGTGTAGTATGATGACTCAGGGTGAACTGCCGTTTAACTCCCTGCAGTCTGGTTATTCAGGTACTTGCTAGAGGACCCAATATTCCATGTGAGATGGGGTTTCACTGAATCTTTCATTTGCTAGTGTAAGGTAACAACAAAGGAGAGACAGCAACATTCCTGATGTTACTCTCATATTGACACATTGCTTTTAGATGTGTGGTATTTTTTTTAGACCCAAACAAATCTGACACTAGCTCTCATTAAGCATTCGTTACATAGATAGATAGATAGATAGATAGATACTTTATTTTTGTCCCATAGGAATATTAGAGAGATATGGAAGGTATAATAATGTTATATATCCTTATCCTTTGCAGACAGTTACAACCCCTGCCTGTAATAATAAATCCAGATTTAATACCTGTGAAATATTTTATCCAGCTAAAACTAAACATGGCAGTGAAAGATTGGCCAATACTTTTGTCTCTGTCTATGTGCATGTGTGAAGGGGCATTTTCCAATTTAAAAAGAAGATTTTACATTGTAAATTAGCATGTCCTGCAAATTTCACTAAACCATAGCTTTGCTATGTAAACATTTCCAGGTTTTTAAACTTATGCTAACTGCGTCTGTAGTCGGTACTCTCCCACTTTAACACTTAAAACACTTAAAAAAAAAAAAAAACACCTGCCTGGAATGACAAAGGATAATAATTGCATACTATAATTCTACCTTAGGGAGCAAATCTTATATTTCGTCTGTTATCCTAGGCTACAATGTTAAATGATGTAGCATAGTGTAAATTCTTTAAAACTTTAATCTTGTTGAAAGAACAGCAATTTAAGACACATGCTTTTCTGACAAGATTTGAAAAATGAACCGATCGAAATTACAGAGATCTCTTTTAATAGAATTTCAAGCCCCAACATGATACAGCATTAGGTATTGAATTAATGTAGCCTTTGGGAGCAAACTGCTTGTGCTTTTGTTCTGCTATATAAAATGCTTTGTGTTACTGATGATGCTCTATCTGAATGAAAAATATGTCTGTAAGTGCTATAAGGAATAAGACTATACAATAATAATAATAAAAAAGGATAATCTCTATATTTTTCATAGACTGTATATGTCTGGCTTTATTAGATCTGGTATTCAATGTGAAAATGTCAGATCAACACAAGCACAAATTTATCGCAAAAATGTGTTTTCCAGTAAAGGGAAAGCTATATATGATTTTTAAAATATGAATTTGGATATTTAAATCTGTGGAACACATTCAGATTTCAGAACATATAAAATCATGGGCCAGTGCTTAGATTTTTTGGCTAAGTTAAAAATTTGCATACGAGTATCACTAGTGATTAAATACCCCAAACACCAAACTCTCATAAGTGTTTATTAATTTTTTTTAATTTTTTTTTTTACATATCAGTAACGTCTGAGAACATAGAGCATAAATATATACGTACTGTAGATATAAGCCATCTTATACTGTAACTTTTTCCTTGTTACTAATTGTTTAAGGTGTTACACAGCTTAAGATGTTATACAGACAAAATGCCATAATACATACATTTCCATAATCATAACATAATACATACATTTAACAATATGTACTTCAAATGTAGCTTGATAACTAACTATAGTGTCTGATGGTAAAAGTTGTAGTTTTATTTTTTAAGCCTAAATTACCATATTCTTTTAGATAAATGTTTCATTAAATACCTGCTATAAGATTTACCCAGTTTTTCAATAATGTTCAGCAATGTCCAGCCAGTATGATTTAGGACACTGCTGAGTTGGTGATGTGTAGTTTATACTGTACAAATGAATAAGACATAACAACATATCTGAATGTTGTTCATTCACCAAATGTGGTGTCATTGCAGTGTCTGAGTCTTGTCACTGAAGATTTAAAGGTAGATTCTATTTGGATGACAATATGACCACACATGACAATATACTGTAATATATTACTGTAGCCTAGCCTATTGTAGCTGTTTCACAAAAAACAGACTAGGGCTTTAGCCTCAATTACTTGAATGATTGCTGCAGTGCTTTTTTTTTTTTTTTTTTTTAAAAAGTATTATGTATTAAGTGAAAGTCAAACCAGGATGTGTGATGGTGCAGAATAACAGAATACAGTTAAAAAAAAAATTAAAAACTAGCTTTATTTCTCTATATAATGCCCTGCTATACTAGTTCACTTATCACAGCGTTTCACTAGCGCTTGAATACCATCAAGGTAGAACGTTTTCTCAGTAAGCCGGGGCCATGATCTGACTGCCAGCTTTGTATTTGAAACACTGGTCCCCCAGAGACACTTTGAATAGCCCTAAAATGGGGAAATTGCTTAGAGCGAGGGGGGCTAAAATCTTCTGTAAATGCCAATCGGTTTCATGCCTTCATTCATGGGTAATTTCATCAGTGTTTGACTTGAACATCCGTAGTACAGTACGTACATATTTTTACACAGGATAATATCTCAGTATTGTATAGCTATAATTTTTTACAAATAGAAACTGAACTAATGATGTTTTCCTTGCCTCTCTGTGTTAAGGATACATTTTCCAGTAATGTAATAACATTGTAAATGCATTTAGGATATACTTAGGACTGTAGGATATTAGCTATTTGGGCACTGTCCAGAGTGGAAGAGTCTCATCAAATCACTCTGTCTAGTCTCTGGTGTTAAACTCTCTGAATTCTCTGAATCTGATTGGGCGATTATGGTGAAGAGTCAACTTAATATAGCTGGGACACAATCAGAGTGTGATTGCCAACCAGCAGAGCACCATTTCACTGACAGGTCTCTCAGAAGACCGGCTGCTATTTATAGATGTGACCTTTCCCTCACAATAAAGTGAGATATGCCAGAAAGCTATTTCTAAGAGGATATCAGTATCTGAACTATTTAGAGAACATACACCTAAAAGACCTACTGTACATATAATAAATTGCTAGATTGTTTCGGATATGAAACCTAAATCATAGTCATTAATAATTTATGTCTCTATTTATGCAGTGGATATCCTTGTATCCTCAGTGAACTTAAATGATGCCAAGCCTCTTCCTTTTTTTTTTTTTTTTTTTTTTTGTTATTGACTGGCTCAACAGAGGCTCCATAAGCACTTTTCCACCATGGTTGTGCAACAGGCCTGCTAAAATTGGGTCAGTGGTGCTGGATTAGTGTCATTTGGCTGATGCCATTCTGTGATTGCATTTGTGTCATAGTGTTTGACGTTTACAAATACCAAATACATATACCTCAACCAGTAATAATTGACATTTATGCTTTGTCGGTTTACAGCTTCTTAGCTAAATGTTGTCATTGCCAGTTATATAAAGTTATATAGGCTTCAAACTGGGCCTTGAAATAATGGTTGGAAATCAAGCTAAGGATGGAAAAGATACAAATGGTAAAAAAAATAACCAGCGCTCCAACAAGCATAATAAAGAACTGTATGTATCCATGCTCTTAAATGGACTAATTAATTGAATTAAGTAAAAAAAAAAGAAAAAAAGAATCAGCTTCACACATCAAAGCACATGAGCATCATGGTAGTGAAAGCAGGCAGCATTGCTGTCTTACATCTTCAGGGTCTCTGGTTTGACCCTGAGTGGATCCTGATCCTCACCTACTTCAGTGGTTCTTTATTTTTATTCTTTTCAACATTATACATTAATACTGGAGACATGTCATGTCTTTGTTAGACGTAGAGAGGCTGAACAGACGGTTCCTGAATGTGTGGTTCCGACTGTGAAGCATGGAGGAGGAGGTGTGGTGGTGCTTCGCTAGTGACACTGTTGGCGAGATAGTTGGTTTCTAGAGCATTTTGCAGCAACATACCCAGACGTTTCTCTTGTTTTTGCACTTAATGGGACCATCATTTGTTTTCCCAACAGGACAATGACCCCAAATACAGCTCTAGATTATTTAAGAGCTATTCGTCTAAGAAGGAGAGTGATGGAGTGCAGCACCAGATGACCTCCACAATCATGTGATCTAAATCCAATTCATAAGGTTTAAATTGAGAGTGAAGAAAAAACAGAGGACAAATCTGGGATTGGAAGTTGAATATTTTGCAGTTGTAAACCCCATGGTTTGAATAGCTGAATAGCTTTCCTGTTAAAGAGGAAGAGCTACATCTGAGTAATTAGTTAGAGTTGAATGGCTGTTGCATAAGAGGGCAGCCTATGATTCCAGAAAACTCAATTACATAATCAAAATATGGAACATTCAGAAGAATTTACTGAACTGGTCCCTGCTGGACTAGAAACAATTTTGGCACTTACTGAAGAATTGAAATAGTCTATTGCTCCAGCTTAATAATATTTCATTTTATTGATAGATGTGGAAATCAGATAAAAAAAATTAAAGTGAATATCGATTTTGTTCTGGAAATGCTAAATTTAATACCGACTGCCACTCACTCCTAGGGTCACACAAAAGCCTAGGATGATCTCTATGACAATTGCAATCAACCAAAGACAAACTGCTTGCATTTTCTTTAGCCTATATAAATTACTTCATAAAAAAGGAAAAGTATTGCAATGAAATTTATTTTATAGTTTATAAACAAAAAACTCTAGTTTTATATCAAGTGAAATTTTAGCCAAACTTCATATAATGCATGCATCCACCATTTACATGTATAGATATATAGACACGTGAACAACAGCCTGGATGCAAACTTAAAATATTCCAGTGGACTGAGCTCTGACAAATACTACAGCTGACCCAGTCTGACTGGCTGTAGCTCAGTGATTTCAGAAAGGTTAAGCACAAATTGATTGGGGAAGAAATTTAATCGGTTCAGATTCCATGGGACTAATCAGAGGCTGTGAAGCAAAGGTGAGATACAAAACAGAAGCACAATACAGTAGCCACAAACTACTGTCATTCTTGAACTGTCTGCTAAAATACTGTACTTTACTGATTTGCGTTATGGCAGCCAAGCAGTTAGTCATGTTTATACTTATCACATATATTATTAACATACTGCAACATGTTATTTTCATACTTTACATTTATGCCATTTGGCAGACACTCTTATACAGAGGGTACAACACTGAAAGCTTGGTTGTGCTGAGGTGTGAACCTATGACCTTCTGAGTACAACACCTTAACCACTGAGCTACTCCTGGCTGCTTTGTCTCACATTCGAACTTTGCATTGACTTTAAGTGTGCCCATTGTCTTGCTCATTGCCTTTTGCATTGTTTTACACTGTTTCACACACTTGCGCTCGTGCACTTAATAGTTCAGGGTTATTTTAGTATAATTTTTAGATATGTGTAGCCTTGTGTTTTCCTGCATTGTTTTATGTAGTGCCACGGTCCAGGAGGAATGTTGTTTTATTTTACTATGTACTATACTTACTGTATATGGTTGAAACTATATAAGAAAAAACTATTATGAAAATCTCATTGACTTTTGACCATTTTGGCTTTGTTTTAATCAGGAATGGATGGTGATATGGACCATCAAACCTTTAGTAGTACACAGACCTGTAAAAAGCAAATGGACACAAAATTTTATGTTCTTAATTCTTGGCTTCTTCTTGGTTGCACATCCATAATAAGCAAGCTGATGAGGATAATTTATTATATTCTCTGGCTAATCTGGAATGTTTCTGCCTCTTCTTAAGTTTTTAAACAAGGGTTGTTCTCAAAAGATCTTCAAACAGTGTACCATACAAGAATGTTGGGTACAGAGTGAATAGCCCTATTAGTGCTACTACAACTACTGTAGAAATCCACATTATGGCAAGAAACACTTGGTTAAGTAGAGAGAAAAGACAGTCCATCATTATTTCAGTCCATCCTTTATAAGAAATAAAGGTTACTTGATAAAAATAAAAAAAATCTGAAGAACTTTGAATGTATCCCCAAAGGCAGTTGTCAAGACCATCAAAAGCTTTGATGAAGCTGGCTCTCATGAGCACCGTCACAGGAAAGGAAGACCAGGAGCTACCGCTGCTGCAGAGGATACGTTTATGAAGAATGATCGGCCAGAGAACCCACTGATTTACTGCGCCTTAGATTAGAGCTGCTGAAAATTAGCGAAATGCTTCACAGAGTTCGAGCAGCAGACATATTTCAACATCTACTGTTCAAAAGAAAACAGGCCTTCATGGTCGACGTGCAGCAAAGGAACCATTACTTCGGAAGAACCACACGCAGGTCTTCAAACAGTGACGTCTAAAAGAAGAAGTCTTTCAGACGGCCGAGTTTCTTTAAACTGAATGTCATTTTTATAATGGTAGAAATGTGTGTGTGTGTGTGTGTGTGTGTGTTTTTAAAAAGATTTGTAGCAAGCTGTATGTCCCTCACATTGCCCAACAACCTGGCCTCTAAAAATGGAAATTTATTTGGAAATTTCACTTCTACATATGTGTAAATAGGGATATATTGCAGTCTGAAAAGAAGGAAACAAGTAGTAGTAGTCATAATGGAAACACATTTAGATGCATACATTTGGTCATAAAAATGGGTGGCTTGCGTGTGTGTGTGTGTGCTGTGTGTGCGTGTATAGCGTATTTGGAGTGCACTTCCCCTCCGGCAGAGTACTCGTGGCGCTGTGATGAACACAGGAGGCGCTGTGGAGCACCAAGCAGCAGCACCACAGCGGCAACTTCTCCAAACCCATACAAGTGTGAGAGCAGACTTCTAACGGGCGGAGGAGAGGAGAGCGATGGCAGCACCGCTCTGACTGTGTGCTACCAGAAAGCTGATTTCTATTGTTGGGAATGTGCGAAACGGCGGAGCGAACGCAAGGCGCAGAGCCTGGGAGGAACGAGGCGGAGTGAAGAGACACGACCCTGTAGTTTAGTTTCGCAGCTCGTCTTACATTTCTCGTTCAGATCGGACTTATTTCGGTAAAAAGCAAAAAAAAAAAAAATATATATAAATACAGATCAGAGTGAAGAAACAGGATTAACCCGAGCGATCTCGTGATGAAGAAGAACAAGCGGGTACGAGCCTCAAAAGAGTGCGTGCTGTTGTCACTGTAGCTTTGACTAACACGCGTCTTTGTGCCGTAACACTTTGTTATATACATTTGGATACATTTCGGAAAAACACATGCTGATGCTCGGTCTGCCTGATAATACGCCATTGTAGCTGTTTTATTTTTTTTTTGTACGTGTGGGCTGCTGGACTCCATCACTAATACCCATTTGTTATTGCAGAACTGATTTTCCATCTGCGTTTTTTTTCACCCTGTTCTCTCACTTGCACGGTTTTTTTTTTTTAAATTTTTTATGTTTTTCCATGTGTGAATCTGTGGACTACACAAAGTAAAGAGCCATTTTGCCCTTACACTGAGTGGAAAGTTCAGCACTGACTCAAGCTCGCAGTTGGTGTTGCACAAAGAATGGGACGATCTCCATGACAAAGGCAATGGTAGTGTTTTGTGTGTGTGTGTGTGTGTGTGTTCCATTTCACCCATGCAGATTTGTGAAATAGCCTACCTCCAGGAGCAGCACTCAGGGCTGTAGCCTAATTGCTTAGTGTTGTGTGTGTGTGTGTGTGTGTGTGTGTTTAAAGGCTTTGCAGGACTCCAGCCAGCAGCCTGCTCAACCCGACAAAGTGGGATGGATTCGCAAGTACTGTGGCAAAGGCCTATTCAGGGAGATCTGGAAAACCAGATATGTGGTGCTGAAAGGAGACAAGCTGTACATCTCTGACAAAGAGGTCAGTTTCTAGAACACTTTCAAACATCTTTACAAATCCTTTGTGTTTTTAAATGTCAGTATTAACAATACATTACTAAATGAGTCTAAATGCAAACTTGGCGGACACGACGTTGTCTCATGCTCAGTAGAAAAGGTTAGTGGTGTAGAAGTAGGATCAGTGCACATACCTTTGGTCATTGCCTCAATCATTAGACATCCAGTGACCTCCTCTATGCCCGTTGGAGGTCTTACACTTGCTTCCAACCAATTCTTGAAACTAGTTTTCCAAGTAATAACTAAATCCGTGATGCCAAGATTATTATTATTATTATTATTATTTATTATTTAAAAAAAAAAGGTAATCTCAATGTTATTATACTGTGATATCAGTACCATATTCATCTATACCAGAACACTGCTGAGTCTTTGATTCTGATTGGTTAGAAGTTTTGGATTAGCTTAATAAAAGAAGTAAGAAATCTAAATCCATACGCAAAAATTGCTGGTTTCTGATGTTGTGGTACACATGTACTGTATATGCTGAATACAAATATACTGAACAGTTCTTAATGTTTCTGCTTCAATTAATTGATTTCTCTCAGCTAAGTGCTGTTACCTTTGGTTCTCTTTGATCTTTTATTGTTTGTTCTAAATCCATCTTAGGGCCTGATATAAACAGCAAATGTTTAGACTAATGTGCTTGATCTAATAATGCCAATTTGCATAGTAACACTTTACACTAGAGCTAGCATGGGGATGCTCTATATAAAAGGATAGGCAATTGTCATTATGGTAATGTTTTTTCAATGGAGTCTTAAGTGTCAGTGCTAGTACCTGAGAAAGTAAAGCTGTCTGTTTTCAGGCACAGGAAAAGAGGGCTTCTGCAGATTTATGGTAACTTGACAAGCTGCATTTTTTCCCTTATAACTTAATAAGAGAGGAAAAAATATATGCTGTTAAGGGAAAGACTGTTTATGGCTGTTGTGATAAGCGCTAACTGGAAATAACTTGTTTTGTGGTTGTTTCACAATATTAAATATATCTGTAAAGGAAAAATAGTATGATGTCACTTTAAATAATTAAAATAAACCAATCACTGGCTAATATTGTGAAAAAAGAAGAATAAAACACTATATTGAAAGCACTATATTGAAAAATATCATTTGCAGTGGTCTAAGAATAATAGTGATTCATGTCAAGCTGCATGTGATGCATTCCTGTAAGCCTTAAGAAAAAACAATAACTTCTTAGTGATATTTAAATGTTGGTCCTTTGTACACAGTTGTTCTATTACTACTAGAATAAGGTTTACAGATAGAAAGTAGAAAGTAATTTTGGGGGGGATTTCCTGTACATAGTGTATATTTAAAACACTGAGTGTACTCAAATTTCACAAATTCAACAAATGGAAATTTTTTAATGTGTGCGAAATGGTTGAATATACAAAGACGTAATTTACATTGTAAATCATTTTACCCATCTTGCCCGACAATTTTGGTTCTAAGGGTGTTATTTTGTTAAACAATGTAAAACTAAATTGTCTGATTTAAAAATATTAAGTGGTCCCTCATTTGTTATAAAGATGAGCAAGTAGCCAATTCATTATTGAATCAGTAGATATAAAGTCATCAGATGATGAGTGTCTAATAGCGTTGCTGATAGTAATTGTATATTCCCAGTTAAATATTCTAGTTTACATAGGTGTAAATGGAGGGTGGCAGTGGTTTTAGTGTAATTTTCCCGTAATCCTTTCTGCCATCCTGCACAGACACAGGCTCCTAGTGGTCAGCAGTCATCTGCCGTACACCTGGTCTGGGGGTTGTTTAGAAACTGCTGTCAATTGTATGTTACAAAATTCGTTTCCTTAGCAGTCTTTTCACTCCCCGTATATTTTCCTAGTGCACCTGTTTTGCTTTGCTGTGCAAGCAAGCAACTGTCCTCCCCTGATGTGAAAGACAACATTGTCTATGGGAAAATGTAATGAGCTG
This sequence comes from Clarias macrocephalus, assembly GCA_011419295.1. Classification (NCBI taxonomy): domain Eukaryota; kingdom Metazoa; phylum Chordata; class Actinopteri; order Siluriformes; family Clariidae; genus Clarias; species Clarias macrocephalus. The sequence goes on from JAAGKR010003839.1 coordinate 43,162, forward strand.
AGCAGAGTTATCCAGCCAACCTCATGACCCCATATTAATGAGCTGCCTTGTAGTGAAATATGCTGTTGGAAAAATTAACAAATTGCTTTACCTGATTGTGAAAAGATGTAGGGAGCTGTCCATGTGTTGTTGTTGTTGAACTTGTATGGATTATTGCAACAATTAAGACGAATTATTATATTATTAATTATTTTATTTTATTTTAGAGGTGGAAGAAGTTCACAAACAAAAAAAAGGTACAAGTACTTGTATAAAATGTACCCCATTACAAGCAGAAGTACCAGTTCATTTTTTTTTTATCAAGAGTTTTAAGGATGTACTCTAAATTGTACTTTCAGTACAAACACAACTGAAGTAACATAAATGTGCAAATCTAGAAGAAATTTGTTTTTTATAGAAATCTAAAATGTATACCAGAATGAAAGTATATTAATTTTACATTAACTAAACTAATCGCCAGTAGCATTGATGACGCCTTTCAATACTTCAGTAAAGTAGCTAGTTGCTACCATTTCTATGCTCTATAATGCAGGAAGTCTATGCAATTAGAAAAAGACATACTGCAAGCATAGAGAATACAATAAAGTTAAAGTATGCACAAAAACATTACAGTATAAGCTTGTTATAAAAAGGGTTTTTCCCATTTAAACAGGATGTTCATCAAAAAGTGTAGTGAGCAGAAGTAAAAAGTATCACATACGGAAAAAATACAGGTACACACAAAAAATCTGAGGTACAAAGTATTTATACTTCCTTACTTGCCACCTCTGCCTTATTTCAATTCCCTGTACTTGGGTAAAGAATCAGAATGTAGAAAATGTGTGTTGTACTAAAGAAGTGTTGAGACCAGACTTTTTTGATGGTAAATATTATTAAAGTTGCAGCAAAAAAGTCAGTAGATTCTATATTTATTCATTCCAGCAGGTTAACACTGTGGCCTCGCACCTCCTGGGTCGATGGTTCAATTCCCACCTTAGGTCTGTGTGCGTGGAGTTAGCTTGTTCCCCCCCCTTGGTGGGTTTTCTCTGGGTACTCAGGTGTCCTCCCACAGTTCAGTGACATGGAGGCTAACTGGCGTTTCCACGTTCCCCATAGTTTGTCAGTAAGTGAGTGCATGCTTGTGTGCCCTGTGTTAGATTGGCACCACATGCAGGGTGTACCCTACTTCATGAATGTAGAGGATAATCGGTATATAGAGTGGGTTCTGTAGTCCTGCAGGAAGTAAACCAAAATGGTCAGAACAGTGAGCATTTAAATCAACAGCATTTGCACTGAGATCCATCTGAGCTAGCTACAAAAGTATCTCAAATATCTAAAATCCCATTCACCCAGCTGCTCTAATATATTAATTAAAAATAGGAATTTTGCAGGAAAACAATCACACATTGTGTACTTCTACAAAAATAAATAAATAAATAAATTAAAAAAATTTGGCAACCTTTGTACATTTTTTCCTCTATGTTCAATGATCCCATTCTTCATATATGGTCAAGAACTGCTAATATTGTGTTTATGGATGACATTATGATCATATAGATATAGATGCTATTTGATTAATCTTAACCTAAAATTGGAACATATTATGGAGCTGTTGTATTCTTTAGCATGTAAAAATATATGCTGTATTATTGCATGTTAGCAGTAGGTCACTGACTCATGTAAGGAATATAGTGAACGGATGTGATGGAAGACAGGAGGCAGTTAGTCTGGCTGAAGGATTTAACAGACTTTAAATACTTTGATCCAATTGTGAACTTACTTACCAGGGTCAGACTATAGCATGGCAGGTAACAAAGTTGCTATCAGTGACATTTGCTGATATGGTATACAGTATGAACATATACAATATATAATTTTCCAACTCAGTAAATGTTGATGTTTTCTATAATGTTTCTTTCCCTTGAAAGCTTTACCGGGCTCCTCTAAGCATGCCCAATATAAATAGGCCATTATTCATCTAGCTTTTTCTCACTAAGGGAAGTGGAGATGGAACAAGCTTGAGTCATGCTCACGCTGAAAGCTGTTTGCTGCGCTCAGCATCGGATCAAACAATGCCGAGCCAGCATATGGCCTGTGGATACATGGAGGAATGACCCTTTTAAAGCTTAACACGCTGATGTTTCATCATGCTGGTGACTGCTTTCTGCAGCTGTCTAGACAGATGCCATTAATCAAGCAGCTTCTGTTACTTTGGTGTCATTTTTATTAATGAAAGGACAAACGAGAAAGATTTTCATGAGGACCCCCAAAAGCGATAGTTGATAGATTGCTCTTTAAGAGACATTTGGAAGCATACCAGAGGTTCACATTGGACCTGGTGTTAAGATTTACTAAGTGACACTGCAGGTGAAAGTTCTTGTGGTCAATCTGTTAGGCTAACAAATTGTATTAAGATTCATTACATCTGATAGAATGGCTGCTAGTCAGTGGGTCAGTGTAAATTGAGACAGTGTCCTCTATTGCATTTGAGCGGGGTCTGGGAACAAACATGACCCCAACACTGAATTGTCTCTTCATCTGTGCAGGAGATCAGATGTCCTCCTCAGAGTGGTGTCCTCTGAGTGGCACAGCTGTCTGTGGGGAGTGGACACAGACGTGGGAGACACTCTTTGGTCTTTCCATTCTATCTGACTCATCAGTGTTTCTCCCTGCTGACTGTTTGTGTTTAAATGCAGGCCTGCATGCCATTCTCACATTTACTTCCCTTTTGGTTTTTTTTTTGGTCTTGTTCAAACACAGGATGTACATACTTTCATTTTAAGCAGCTTACTATTCATAAAAAAAAAAATTGTTTAAGAAATCACATTTATAAAATGTGTACTTATTTTACTCTTTACAATAGTCTTGGAAAAACATAATACACATAATTGTGTATATTATTTGTAATATTGTAATTTAGTGTCAGAATTTTGACTGGTAGTGCATGATAAAGCAGCTATTTTATAATTTGTGCTTAAAGCCACCAAGTGATCTTGCTAATGTCTGCCACACAACTTCTGGCTACAGAAGTCCACCCACGCTCTTCAGTCCCACACCCTCCATCTAAATTTTCCTCCAGAGTCTCTCCTTTCATAAACATTCACACACACACAGAGCATTAGAATCATGATGTAATATTATGATCCAGAGAGTGCTGGTGTGGGTGCAAGCTTTTATTCTATTCAGGCTTTTTCCACTACTCTGATTCTTGAGTAAGAAGCTTAGTAACATCTAAACTGATTTGATTTTTTAAATTGTCTTCGCTCGCTGCTTCGCTGGTTAAAAGGAAACATCGACAACAATGCTACATACAGTACAAGCAGATAACTCTCATAGAAACTGGTAGACATCAGTGTGCTTTTTGGTGAGTTCACGATGCTGAGTACGTTCTAAGATGACAGTTTTGGAGGATAGCAATTTTTAATTAACTAACCTAATAGGCAAAAAAAAAAAAAGTCAATTAGAAGAAAAAACAAACTGGCAACAGGTTTTAAGTTCTGTGACTCTCTCAGGTCTTACTGTCTCTCTACCTCCACAGGATATACTTATATATCAAGTAGAATCTACCACGGTTTCCGAAATGACTCAGTACTGTCTATTTCATTGAAAGTGTAAAATGCACCTTGGTTGTTCTGCGGTACCTAGATCAGTGTTTTTTAAAAAAGTGTTTTTGTCTGAGAAGTAGCCAGTCATTTGTTAAATGTAGTTTTATTGGTGGAACCTATAAAACTACCATAGCCTGCCATAATAAAAGCTATTATCAGTATTGTTGAGGAATTATCTGACATGTGACTTGAATTGAATAGCTTTAATCCAAACCTTAATAACTCACATAATCAGCAATTTGTTCTCTTAGTGGAAAGTTCAGGACTAAAAGCTATGAAATAAATCTGCACTTGAGGCACTGTGTGGAATTTCTTTGACAGTTAAAGGGATCCCTGGTAGCAAAAGTCACCCTAGGTTGTATTGCTCAAAATATTAAAATGCATTGCTTTAGATAAAATGCATTATTTTTGTAGACATGATTAGGAAAACTCCATTAACTGTTAAACTAATCCTTATATTTATGGGTACCATAGTTATGTTTAACCTTTTTTTTATGTAAAAATATCAGGGCTAGTTCAAGGTCATCAAATGAGTATTAATTAAACTCTTGATGAAATGCAGCAGACATAAAAAAAAAAGGATGTAGAGGTTTTCTGTTCTACTTCCATATAAGAACGACTTCTTTAAGGTTTGTAGGCTGAAATCCTCTCCTGATCTCTCTTCTGCTTCGGGGTCTATTTCCACATTTTCAGTTCCTCTTTTTTATCTGCTGTTTTTTTATTTCGTTCTCAGTAGAAGGATGTGATACAGTCCCATTTTTCCCTTTTGTGTTAGTCAGTTTATAATTCCAGTACGCAGTGTCACATAGTTGTGATTTGTCAAGCTACAAAACTATTGGAGCTGATGTTTCTGGCAGTTTGTTGCTGCTTTTGCAGAAATAACCCACAGTCAGAGTTTCACAGAAGATGATGTGACGGACAAAAGGAAGTGGCCAGTATCAAATTAGAAACAGGTTGTGAAATACAACGTTGTTTGTGTCTGGAAGATAGAAGCCTGTAACCTAAAAAGGAAAAAAAAAGTGTTTGTATGCTGACCACCTCTTCTGTACTTAAGCAAAGTCTCTGATATTTACTGTATGACTTAGCATGTCTTTAATGTCTATACACTACTTGGTTCATCCTCATTTAGCACTCTCTTTCAGATTGAGATACAGTATTGTAATTAGCCTTTGGTTTTTAGATAAGAAAAGCAGTGTAGTTATCGTTCTCCCGCTCCAACACAATTACTATTTTTGTGGGTAAGTTAATATTCACTTTACATTTTTTAGATATTGATAATTTCTTAGGAATGAATCAGCAGCTGGATATGCTGTTACTGGGCTAATTGCTAAGCTGCTGCTAGCTGCTAGCTGCTACAGTAGGCTACTGTGAAGGACGAGTGCTGACAGTACAAAGTAATTAGCCATATTCTGTAATATTTTAGACAGCGAGTTAAATTCACACTACATTAAAATTCATAGTCCCTTAAATAAATGAATAACAATAATATTATTAAGGAATCCTCAACTGATTTTAATTCTGATTGGTGTTGATTGTCTACATTGACTCGCCAAAAAAAAAGTTCACCATTTAAAAGATGATCAAATTATTAGCCTGCAGCTAGCAAGGAAAACAACGAAGGAGATTTGAACTAGCTGGAATTGGTTGAAAAACCCTCCAGCACCTTATTAAAACCTGGAATGATAGTGTTGAAGCATCAACTTCACACAACGTTGAATTTGGAGGCCAGGTCAACACCTTGAACTCATTGTCACAGCGATGTGTCACGGTGCATTACCCTGCTGAGAAAGGACACTCTCATCAAGGAATATTTTGCCTGCAACACTTTTTAGTAGGTCTTATCTCTCAAAGTAACATTTATGGCAGGACATTTATCGCTAGGGAAGCGATGCACACCCATTTATCCACATGATAGACCAGGCCACCTTCTTCCATTGCTTCATGGTCCAGTTCTGACATTCACATTCCCTTCTAACCAACCTATTTTTAATTTAAATTTTTATTCTACTATTATAATCCTCCCCAGATGAAAGCCATGGGAAAAAAAAAATCAAATGATAGTTTTGACAATTGCATGTTAAAATGCAAGTTTGTTTTGATGGCTCCAAGTTGATTTAATTAAGCTTATATTTTGTTAATAAAACTGTTCTTAAAAGTTAAGTTAAGCCTTTATTTGTCACATACACAAATTTGACATATTTTGCAATCATTTTGTATGGTTAATTGTAGTCCCACGCAATCTCCCGCCCTGCCAAAAAAACTACTTGACCACGCCATTCCCCTTGAAATGTTTTTACAATTCGACCACTGGCTACGCAGCCCTATAAACAGCAAGGTGCAATGTGCTGTGGGTTCTGACACATTTCTATCAGAGCCAGAAATAACATTTTTAGAAAATTGTGCTGCAGTAGTTCTTCTATGGGACTGAACCAAACAGGCTAGCCTTTGCTTCCCATATTTAATAACCCTTGGATCCCCTGTCTCTGTCACCCGTTTCAGTTGTGCTTCCTTTGACTACTTTTGGTGGATACTAACCACTGCATACCAGGGACACTCCAGAAAACCTGCTGTTTCAGAGATGCTCTAACCCAGCTTTTTAACCCTCACAGTGTGACCTTTGATGAAGTCTCTCAGATCCTTAAGCTTTTCTGGTACTTTGACTTCTAGAACTGACTTTTAATGTGCTGCCTAATATATCCCACCCCTTGGCAGGTGTGAATAGGTGATAACCAATTAACTTCTGAACTCACTGAACTTCCAGTCTCACGCAGTATGATGCAGTTAAATCCCTGCTATCCGTTTTCACCCAAATGAGGATGAGTTTTCTGTTGAGTCTGGTTCCTCTCAAGGTTTCTTCCTACTGCCATCTCAGGGAGCTTTTCCTTGCCGTTGTCGCCGTTGTCCATGGCTTGCTCATCAGGGACAATCTTATCATTTTCATTCATACACATTCACATTACATACAAACTTAAATAATTCTTTTGATTGTGTAAAGCTGCTTTGCGACAATGACGATTGTTAAAAGCGCTATACAAATAAAATTGAATCGAACTTCTCCTGTGAGCGATCTTAATGTTATGGCTGATCTTTTTTGAAGTTTAGTGTGCAGCATTGACGCGGAAAGGATTGGTGCAGTGGACATGGCTTAGAATGATATCTTGGAGATGAGAGATGAGAGATTTGTAGATGAGTGGGTTGAGTGCTAGTGTGTGGGTTTGGAGAATTATTCTAGGAATATGAAATGAGTAGATTCACAGTGGAAAGTGTGAGAAAACTTGTTTATTTCAGGATGGTAAAGTGGTAGATAACATTTGGAAGTCATTCTGAATACGAACAATTGCCACATGGCTAAATGTTAGTGTAAATAATGTCAGTTTTTTAAAGACATTGATGAGTTGCTGATATTTTGGTGATGAAGCTAAACATATTGCTGTTCATTTGTGCTGCCGGAGCCTACAATAACTCTTATTTTCTTTTTGTGATTGTGTAGGATGTCCTTCAAATCAATAATATAATGGATGACATAACAGTGAGCATTATTATTTATTCTCATGCCCTGACACCAATAGGTTAGGTGATTCTGAAAATAAAATCTATCTAAAATAGCACAACTCTCTCTGAAAGACTCAGTTTACACTCGGCACTTATAATGTATAGCCTAATAAGTGTCGGTTTCCTTATTATTTAAACAGTGATACTGCCGAGGCTTTGAAGACAAGCAGTGTCCAGTTTCAGCATTTGACTGACTGTCACGAGCAGCTTTGTATGTTTAAGCTGACCGATAATCGTCCCTGTCTCAATGGCCAGGCCAAACTTCAAGCTGTATAAATATTGCAAATGCAGCTTTGTCCTTAGATTGCCCTTTGGCAAGTTAGATATCTAAGCAGTGTCATTTGCACTTTGACTGTTGCCAGGGACTTAAGCTGCCATGCTGGAAGCCAAGTGGGTTACATATTGCTTTAGCTGTTGCTGAAGACATAATCATTAAATTAGGTCCAAGTATCGTAAATCAATGTAATTATACAGGTATTAAGCAGGTAACATAATACAATTAGTTTTCCCTAGGGGATGAGTCGTGATCTTGTTAAAACACAATGTTTTTTTAATACGATTGCCTTATTTTTTATAGATATGCTTTGAAACTAGGGTCAGTGATGGAGCGAAGAAGGTGTCTCTACTTGTCACGTATTTCTGCCAGATGTTGCACTGGCATTCAGGTGTTTAGGGCATGCTTCAGGTTATCATTCACAGTACTGGGTATTTGGAGTTCCAAAACAACTACCACTGGCAAAGTGGTAAGGAATGTTTAAGGAAAAACATGACTGTTAAAAACAAAACTCTGGACTGATGGTAGAGCTCATCTTCATACATTTCAAGAAGGGCAGCAAAGAAGCCATGTCTCTTCAGGAAAAACGTCAGGGACTGACTGATATTCTGCAATAGGTACAGGGATTGGACTGCTGAGGACTGGGGTAAAGTCATTCTCTGGTGAATCCCCTTTCCAGTTGTTTGGGGCAGCCAGAAAAAAAAGGTTGTCTGGGGAATTAAAGGTGAGCACTACCATCGGTCCTGTGTCATGCTAACAGTAATGCATCCCGAGACGATTCATGTGTGGTGTTGCTTCTCAGCAAAGGGAGTAGGCATAATTTTGCCTAAGAACACAGCCATGAATAAAGAATGGTATGAAAACGTCTTCCGGGAGCAATGGTTATGCAAAAAAAGAAAAAGAATGGTCAATACTGCATATATTGACTCTTTGCTTAAACTTAGGCTTAAAATTATACTTCAGCATACCATCAATTATTATTTCATTATTTAAAAACATTAGTTAATATTAGTTAATAATATTATTATAATTTTTTTAAATAAAAAAATAAATATAGATAATAGACAGTAATTGCTGTTTGTTAATTGGTGATGGTGAGGCAAATTTTTGGTCTTACTTTCCTGGGATGGTCTTAATATCTAAATCTATCGACCTCCTTAGGTGAAGGACGAGAAGAAAATTCAGGAGGTGGTGGACCTCACAGACTACGAGAGGTCTGAAGAGCTTCGCAAGGCCAAGAGTCGGACCAAGAAAAATCACAGCAAGTTTACGCTACTGTGCGCCCGCCAACCAGGCAACATAGTAAGTAATGCAGTAATGTCTTGGCTAATGGGATACTGTGATCAGAATGAGATAATGATCAAAAATAAAAAAATAGAAAAAATGGGAAAAAATATTTTTCTGCAAACATCTAGATAATGACACACAGCAAATCACACTGTTTTTTTTTTTTCAAAGAAAAGGACCCACAAACAAGAAGTGATACTCATCATTTGTCATCATCTCGTACTGTATAATTAGCTTTCACTAAGACGGCTAATCGTCTTTTGCAAGTCCTCAGCCATCCTGTTCATGTGACAAGAACACTGACCTTCAAACCAAAACACGTCAGTGATACCACATAAATGCCATTCCCTTTGCACATCAGCAGTAATTTTGGCTGATTTTAACTAGTCACATGTTTAGTATTAAGGCAGATTTATTGAAATAAAGCACTGAGGCAGGTGGTTAATCCTAAGGCCTGAGGAGAACAAATCAGCAGCACACGTCACCGCATGGCTAATGTTTCCTACTGCTTTAGAAAAACACAACTAAATACAAGGCACAAGCTGTGAAGGAAATGACCGACACCGCTGATGATCTCCTTCTGCGCTATGTGGAGATCATAAGTCAGTACTGACCAGCCGTGTACATTTGTTATAGACTCAAAGGTTAAGGCTAGTTCCTTTGTGTTACAGAACTACTTAGACAGCAATAAAATACATATGCTGTAAAGCACAACACTGAGGCTCTGGTCTGGAAGTTGACAGCACTGAGATATGCATAGCTGAAACACTCGAATTTGTGTAGACTGCTGCAGACTCAGGAGACTTACATTTAGAACACTTGGAGTTTTGCACCATGATATTTTAGCCTCTTGCTGATTTTTGTTGTGTATGTGTGTGTGCGTGTGTAGACTGGAAACTGAACTGCATGACTCTATAGGCTCTGTTTGTGGGTGGAAGCATAAATTGCAGCATGATGCCAGCCTAGTGCTAAATTGGTTGAGTACATGTCAGTTGTTTCCTGTTTGCACTAAGTTGATGTTTTTGTGTTTAAAAATACTCTCACATCTGACTTAAAAATTGTATGTGGCAGTGGGGGTTTAGTTCAACGGGCAAAATTAAACTCCGGTGTAAAACCTGCGTCAGGTCGTTGTACAGATAATATGGTCCACAGTGGCGACACCTTGACGAGAGCAGCCGTAAGTCTAACAATACAAATTGCTGAGGTTCAACCTAAGCATCGGAATGGAGAAGGAAGGTGATTTACATGACTTTGAACGCCAGCAAATTGTGTCAGCAAAGCAAGGCATTTTCACCCAGAACTTGGCATAAGCATGAAAGATTGGATCCATCCTGCCCGCTATCAATGGCTCTGCGTGGTGGTAGTGGTGTAATGGTGCTGGAGATATCTCCCTGCACACTTTGGGCCTCTTAGTACCGATTGAGCATCATTTAAATGCCGCAGCCTTCCCGAATATTGTTGAACATGTGCATCAGTATAATGTGTCATGTTACAAATCTAAAATCATCTCAAACTGCTTTCTTGAACATGACATTGACTTCACTGTACTCATAGTCACCAGATCTCAACCCAATAGGACACCTATGAGAACTGGTGGAATGGGAGATTCATGCATGTGTAACAGACAAATCTGCAGAAGCTACTATCATGTCAGTATGGAAATTGCTCAAAGTAATTCCCAAAGACAGGGAATTAGTGTATATACTAACTCACTCACTCACTCACTCACATATCTCTTGTCTATACCGCTTTATTCTGCTTACAAGGTCACAGGAGGCCTGGAGCTTATCCCAGGAAGACTTGGCACTCTGTGGATGGGGTTTTCAATCCATTGCTGGGCACAGAGAAATAGACACACACTCATTCACACAATTGAGAATTGGCAACGCCAGTTATCCTAATCTGCATGTCTTTGGACTGTGGGATGAAACCGGTGTACCCGGAGGAAACCCATCTAGCACAGGAAGAACATGCAAATTCCATTCACACAAGGCGGGAATCGAACCCAGACTCTGGACTTAGTGTATATAAGAACAAGAAAAAGGGCAATTTGAAAAACTGTAGTAACATGTGTGGGGATCACATTTAAGAAAATACAATAGGGACGTTATAGTAATGTATAATGTTTATAGTGTGTATAGTCTGACTGCTTTCTTCTACTTTTTATTTCCTGCATTATATGTTAGTTTTTTCCTTTTGTTATCCTTCTTGTGTAAATCACTGACTTAGAGAACTTCTGCAGAATCCAGTGCACCTGTTCTGTTGGCATGTGGACAGATATCAAATAAAATCTCTTGAATCTAAAACACTGCTCTCTAAAAGTGCAGACAGATGTGAGTGACCACTAAGGAAAGTGTGTTAGAAGACCGAAAATACATTTGTTATGCCAGTCAGCAGGGTATTTTTGCCATTAAATCATTGCTGTGAAAAACAAAAGGTCATACTGTATGAGAATTCTCAATGTATTTTTAAGGAAAGGGCACCGCTACTGCGTGCTTGAGTTAAATTGAATGAAGGAAGTTAATTTAATTGTATATTACCTAACCTGATCTTGGTTATGACCTGTAAATAAATAATGCAGTGATCTTATATCTTATTACTGAACTTGCACATAATAGGAGCTTTTATGAGAGGTTTAACTAAGCAAACATCTTTAATGATGTAAAATAAAAGGGTGAAATGAAGATGCGTCATGTTTCTGGTGTAGATTACAGTGTTATGTTTACATGTCCACTAGGTTCCAAATCTGGTCTTCCTGGCTGTCAGTCCTGAAGAAAAAGAATCATGGATCAACGCCTTAAACATAGCCATCATCAGGGGAAAGAACCGTGTTCTGGATGAGGTGAATTAAACCTACGAGCACAAACATACATGCACGCCCACTATATACCTGTATCTCTGCTCTCTCTGATTTTCATTTTCTAAACATGGTTGGAAAACACTAAAGAATACAGAGAACAACTTCTCTATTTCAAGTGAAGTCATTTGCATTTTAACGCAAGGTGTCTGTAATTAGTAAGCGAAATGAGCTCAAAGATGAAATCGCTAAATATATCAATTTGATGTTTTAACATTTGTCTTAAAATGACATTTTAAAACTGCATTTTTTGCCTAGCTTAACTGTGCATTTCCTAGATTTAGTAGCAGAGACCTCTCCTATTATATGATCTGCTGAGCAGCAAAACATCTATAACATGTTGCTCCTTTTGAAACAAAATCATGAGTTGAGAGAGTTTGAGGGAACTTTCATAGTCGAGTTTGATGAAGAGCAACTACTGACTGGCATGAAAAACTTTCCACTAGAACCGACTTGGTACTTCTCATACACTCTTCAGGAGAGGGAAGGATGGAGAGGATGGAGTCAGCACACGAAGCCAGGTCTGCTGCGAGCAGATTGTCCCTGTAATCTAGGAGTTAAACCTCAGACTGCAGTTTCACACATGACTGATTTTACATTAGCGCAAAGGCTGTATGTGCTTAGCGTAACACCTCCTCTTGCGCTGCTCTTTGGCATATGTATTACAGTCATGAAATGCTTTAAACTGGGCTTTAGATTATGATGTGGAACAGCAGTGTGTCAAAAGTGTTTCAGAGTTTGGCCCTTGTTTTGAATGTATTTATACTGTACATGCAAAAATAAACTGTGATTATGTTTTTGAGATAACATTTATAATGGGGCTAAATATTGTTAGAGGTCAAACTTGGGATATTTTTACATAATGCCCATGCATGTGACTGATCTATTCTAATCCTTACATGTCCCTTTGGTTAACATTCCAGGTTGCATTGGAAGGTGAAAGCTGTTTGGTTCATCCCACGCGAGATCGAGCTAAAATCCCACACACACGCCGACTTCCCACCCGCGGGCACCTGTTAGCAGTGGTGAGTTGTCCATGTCCTAACACCAGACCTTCACTCATTGCTTAAAAATCTAAGAGCTGTTATGTGCAACACACTTCCTTGTTTCTTTCTATTGTTCTAATAAATTTTTTCAGGCTTCAAAATCTACTTCAGATGGAATGCTGACCCTCGACCTCATTCAGGAAGAAGATACGCCATCTCCTGAAACGAAGGACCAGAACAAATCTGCAAACTCCAGAATAGACACCTGTAAACTCCTGCCGGATTCTGAGGCTACGGTTAAATCTCAGAGCCTCCCACGTAAAAGCGAGAGTTCTTCGAACTGGTGTGAGAGTCAAGCCCAAACACCCAAGGCTGGAAATAAATTGCGAGCCCCAGACAAGAACCGCTGTGCCTCCATGGATGAGATCCTCTCTCACTCAGACACCAAAAGATCAATCCCGCATTGCTCAGCCTCAGCCCCCACAAACTCCATCTGCCAGCTACAGGAGCTCATCTTGTTAAAACTGGAGAGAACTCAGGAGTTGCTCCGTGAAACGCGGGGTCACACCCAGGGTAGAGGTGCAGGTTCTGCCCCGGGCAAAGAGGCAGAACGCCTGCTGGAGGAGGCGGCAAGTGCTTGGGGGCAAGCCAGAGATGTGCTGGAAGAGGTGAAGGACATCAAAGTGCTGTGCAGGCAGCTGGAGGAGTCCTCCTGCCCGAGTGACAACCTGAAGAGCCCACAACAAAATCAATTCAGGAAGAGCATGATGTGAAGATGTGGATAAGGTGACGCAATGATGCTATTGATGCAGTTAATGGACTTAATGGATGAACAAATGTTGGACTATGAGACTGATTAATATTTCATTTGGACAAAAATGCCTCTAATCTGTCCCACTATACAATTTCAACATTATCAGAAGCTTTGTAGTCTAAATGGTAAAGAATGTTTAAAGACACATTCACCCTGTTTTCTGCTACCTTCTACAATGGGTTTTAGTTGATCAAATCGTTGGCAATATCACCTGGACGATGTGAAGTCATAATACTCATGGCACATAACCCGAAATAACTGAGAGACCTTATTTATTTAACAGAAATGGTTTGGTTTGATGCCAAACTATGCCTGCATTTTGTGAATTTCCTCAAATGATTTTCACAACTGATTTCTTACTAAATAACATTACATGACAGTTAGCATGCGTGTAAATGTTTCAATTGCACATGCAGACGTGGGTCTTGTTTTATACAACTTACACTATGTAGAAGGTTGTCCCAAAGCCAGAAACAAGAAATTTGCCATAATTCAGTCACTGCTTATTTTACAGAAAGTGCATGTTGTAACTGTTGTGAAATTCTGTCTGCAGTCTTTGGCCACTTTCATCGGGATAGATGAAGACATGCTTAGCCTATCATGTGACAACAGTGCAACGCGTAAAATTCATTAAAATTGAATCAAATTACATTTTAGAATGGGAAAAAAATAAGATCTCGGTGACTTCGCATGTGGCATAGTTTTTAGTGCCAAAGGGCTGGTTTGAGTATCTCATAAACTCCTAATTTTGCATAAATACATCGTTGATCAGGTATGTCTGAGAAGACTGCTGAGATTGGGTTGAGTTTTCTTTACAGCTGTGGTGACCAGAAAACCATTTCTGAATGCACAGATTAATAAACTTTGACGTATACGAGCTAGTACTGCACAAGACAGTTGAAGACCAGGCCATGTTTTTCCATGGTTTGTTGTGCTCAAATACCTGTTAATAGCAAGAACCGTTGTCGATGAAAAATTACAAGTTTCTGAAATACGCAAACCAGCTAGTCTGGCAAGAACTTTAACCCCGGTAAAGTCACTGAGATCACACAATTCCGAAAATTCGTAGGGGTAGAAGTGTTTCTATTAAAGTGGCTGGTGAGTGTATATCAGTCCATAATACAAGGATCAGGCAGACAGAAATTCACTGGTGTTCAGTAATGTTTTTTCTGCACTGAAAACCAATATAGTATATCTGGGTATTCTGGGGTGTCAGCTCTAACACTGCTGCCATGGAGCTCTTTATAAAGAATTTTAATATGGAAGAGCAAAACGTCCAAGACAGTGGAGCTACTGAGAAAACCACAGGCATCACCAACCTGCCACAATGTGAATATTATATTTTTCTGCTTAATACACTGGAACAGCTCTGGTTCATTGAGGATGGAAGTCTTCAAAGCTGTGGCTGTGCAAGTCTTTGCTGCTGCTCTAATGTTTTCTCAATAATCCCCAGCACACATGGTCGATTATTTGCATACAGGACGCGAGTATGTATGCAGAATAAAGCAGATGCAGCCAAAAGCAGTGGCGGACATGGTGAAGAGGCTTTTTGAATATGTGCAGCGGGAAGCTGATCTTGAATTTTATGTGGTCTGCTAGGCATTTCTACATACACGATCAATGAACTTTCTTTCACAGTACAGTAGATGGACTCAAAGTCATAAAGCCATGTATAGATCTCTAATCAGGAATATGGATAAAGTCTGGTGCCAGCTGCTGTAGGTTTTGGAAGAAAGAAGAGACAGACCTGCCATGATATTTGAGATTCAGAGTTTGTGGAGGCTTGAAAGCTCAAAGGAAATGGATAATAATCTCAAATTTGCACTATTGAATGCTGTAAAACGCAAGTGAAACTGTCAAAGCTGTCTTTTTTATCCCCTAAGGCAAGGAGCAGACAATCTTACAGGAGCTAGCTTACCGTCAGTTACCTAAAACCTTGGTATGAAAGATAAAAAATATGAAAATGCTGCCTTAGTGTACTTTCCAAGGGCACATGCTATTTCCAAGGGCACATGCTATTTGCATGTCAGACATTTGTGTTTTCCATTAATGAAATTTCACCTTCAAGTTGCCTGAACCGATAATAGGAGAGATGTGCAGTGGCACAGAGGCCTTTACATTAGGCTTGATTTGCTTAAAAAGGAAAACAAAACTATGCAATATTGCATACAAGCCTGAAATAAACAGGCATCAAGACTTACTGGGGATGTAAAGTGTGATACTGTAACAGACCAAAGGGTATGTTTTACAGTTCGTAGCTTATTAACATGTTTGCACAATTCTGTAGGTATGATTTCAATCTGTTCTGTCATTTAGGCCTAATGACAGTGTTATATTTTGTACGTTTTTATGTAAAACACATTTTTCTATAGTCAGTAAAATATTCTAGAAAGTTTTTTTTTTTTTTTTTTTCCCCAGAAAATGATTGACTTGTATAATGCTTCCCTGGACAAAAAGCTCAAATTACATTGTTTGAATCTAAGGCACTATGGTGTATTTAGCATTTAAAAATGTAACAAAGCACAGTATGTTTTTAAGGCTTGCCCTGCATTTATGTCTCTGTAATAGATCCAGAACTAATCAAATTTTCATTCTATATGCAATGGTAATGCTGCGAAGATGCCAGTAATTTCTGTGTCTAACATGTTTGATTATGTAACATCGGGAGAATCACCACAATGTATCCACCAAGTTATGACGAGAAGCTAATTTCCCACACATCTGCCAGACGCTAATTATTATAAGACATATTATTCAGTTGTTTGGTTGTAAACAAAATGTACCACAGATGAGAAGATTGAACTTATTTAAAATTACACAGGCCGCAGACATGATGAGGACATTATATGAGTACCTTTATAATGAAGAGTTTATTGTTATTGTTCCCTGTTTATGCTAAACAACAACAACAACAACAACAACAACAAAACTCAAGGTACTGTATCTTAAAAACAGGTTTATCTTATATTTCCTATTATTACTTAGTTGTAAACCAAATACTGTATAGGATTATTTGACCTATTTATAGATATGCCTTATGAATATATGCCTTTTAGGCTTGCTTTATTAAGATACACATATAAAGTATCTAAAAGTGGTTAAATAATCCTGTATTTGATTTGCAATACTTTAATAATAAGAAATATTACATAAAGTGGCAACTCACTTCCTAGGACATTATGATATAGTGCTTAATGTTTTCTTATATTGAAATTCTATGTTTATCTTGATTTTTGGAAAGGCTAAATTTAATTTACTTACTTAATGAATGAATGATTGAATGAATGGCTCTTGGTAGATTTATCAGACATGTGGTCTCAGGAGATGCATACAATTCCTTCATATTTTTTTTTTCACCTGAACACATTCTAGTGTCTAAATCTGGCTCTGTTTTATTTTTCCAGTTACATGTACTAGAATAAATCATAAGAGGGTTACACATATAGATTGTTTTACTATGATAGTAGGACTGTAAGTATTGATGTAGGGGTATATTAGTCATACTTATAATTAAGACTGATTCTCTGATTATTTTGGTTGATGTCACACTGTTGCTGAGATGCCAAGCAGATATAGACTGCTGGAAATACCTCAGAAATGCAGCTATGTACCTCAGACCTTTATCATTTCAGTTGATCTGCTTAATGTTTTATAAAATTGATGGTGTGTCCCCTTAAGTCTCCTTAGCTATGTGCTTCAGGTATAGCAAAGCTGGATACATGTGGTTATGTGTGAATACATAATTGTAGGTCTTGCACTTATATTTTTATGCTCAGGATTGGTGAATCTCTGATATACTTGAGACAGACCACTTGTGCAATTAAAAACCATTCTAACTCCATAAACACCTTTTAATACTGAGTAAATGTCTGTTTCTTTCCCCATTGTTAGCAACAGAAACAATCTTCTGTACTTACAGAAAAGGTGCCAGTTTTAGAGGTCCATGGACTGGGCACATTTCCTCCAAGGATCAACCTTTAAACCTTCAACCTTTTTTTTCTTTTTCTAATAACACAGATCTATGCCAAAGACATACTATAGACCATAAGTTTTTTTAAGTGTCTATTTAGCAAGGTAGGTATTCATATAATTCATAACTTTTACCTTTATCTTTTACCTAAGATTTACTCTAGCACAGGGTAAAATGGGCAAACTGATCACTTACAGTAAGTGCTGTGAGAGTATGGTTGGTAGGGATGGGAATCACCAGTCACCTCCTGAAAGAAACAATGTTTTACAGTTTGGAGAAATAGTCTTTTAACGTGCGTGATTGTTAATAACTCAAAAAAGATTATTGATAATTGTTACAGTATTGTTTATATCTGAGGCCGATCGGCTGCAATTAAACTGAAAACCAGTCAATTCTGGTCACTGTTCAATCGACTGGTTCATCTCTTTTATACATTTCTTTATTAACATTTTTTTTTTTTTTTTACAATTTTACATTTATAATATAACATTTCTTATATTACAAATATCCTTTATTTCTGTGTTAAAAAACATGCTGTTGCATGTTAATGTTTCAAAGTTAATAAAAAAAACCTTGTTGCTATTGAATAAGATTTCATCATGACAAATGAACCTTTACATTCACAGTGGTTAAGACCTTTAAAGAAAAGAAACATGTTGAATCAACTTAACTTATGAAATGTAAATATAGCTTAAGAAGTTTAAACAGATCTGGCTTGTAAATGTTAAATATTCACTGAACAGATTAACTAAAATGTCTATGCACAAGACTATAATTTAATAAAACAGCACAGAAAAGCTTTAAAGGTTAACAGCAGTGTGTGGTGTCAGTCTGAAATTACATGGTATAAACTCAGGCACATGGTAAAAAATGTCTAGAGAAACTTAAGCTGCTAATTAAAGCTACATGAAATGTGGTTTTGAACACAGCTGGCCAATATAGTGTCATTGTCTGAATAAGCCTCAGCAAAGTGGACAGGAGTGAAAGAACAAGAACAAATATAGTTGCAAGCTATGTGCATCAGCGCAAGTTAAACTCTGAGCAGGCCCAAGCACCCTGCACCATCGCCACCACGGGTGCACCACACAACCTGTGTGTCTTTTGATCATGTTAAGACCTACAAAAAGCCATCGCTGCACGGGTGCAGTGCACAACTTGCTCACTGTTTTCTTGGGTTATGTTTGTATAATGTTAAAAATTGTTTCATCTCAATCATTTAAGCCCCATGAGTGTGTGTCAGTGTTTGTGTGATGAGTGAATGTGTTTGTGCATGTTTGTGTGTGTGGTGTTTGAGTCTGTGTGTTCACATTTGTGATGTGTGTGTTAGTATGTGTATGATATGAGTACATTTGTGCATGTGTGACGTGTGTGTGTGTGTGTGTGTGTGTGTGTGTGTAAAACGAGTGAATGTGTTTGTGTGCATTTTTTGTGGTCTGTGAGTCTGTGTGTTAACATTTGTGATGTGTGTGTTAGTATGTGTGTGATCTATGAGTACATTTGTGCGTGTGTGACGTGTGTGTGTGTGTGTGTGTGTGTGTGTGTGTGTGTGTGTAAAACGAGTGAATGTGTTTGTGTGCATTTTTTGTGGTCTATGAGTCTGTGTGTTAACATTTGTGATGTGTGTGACGTGTGTGTGTGTGTGTGTGTGTGTAAAAAGAGTGAATGTGTTTGTGTGCATTTTTTGTGGTCTGTGAGTCTGTGTGTTAACATTTGTGATGTGTGTGTTAGTATGTGTGTGATGTGAAAATTATTAACCACTTTTCAGCGTAAGTTTAAAGCATTGTCGCGGCTGACTCGTTTAAGATATCAAAAATCCCTCTACAATTTTGCATCCTCAATGTCTTGAGATCACACAGGCCCGGTTTGGTGGCGATTGTATAAATTACCCAGGAGGAGTATATTAAAATCCATTTGGTGCATTTTGCGAACGACCCAAAATAACTGACTTCCTGTTGCGTTGAGCCCATGACATGTTTACCGAATTTCGCGTGCATATGTTTTCATGAGTTTTTGAACATGTTAAGACCCCCGAAAAGCACAAAATGGTGGGAAAAAAAAATTCTTAGGAAAACAGGCGGGTTCTGTGCACCCTATAGTGCTTGGGCCCTAATAATAAAATGGACAAACATCTGCATATAATGTTACTTCACACTGTACATTCTATACAATTATTTAACACACAATTACTGAGTCACAATTTGGGAACTTAAGATTCACTTCTAATTGGAACAAAAATGAACTCATAATAACCTTCAGAATATTATTTAATTAATGAATTAATTAAAAGTTGAAAAAAGTAAGTACAGTAATTAATTAATTTGAGGTGAACTACATTTTCTTCCACATCCAATGGATGAACAAAAGAGTTCTTGTTACTTACCTGGGGAGGAGATGTCACCAGGATGCACTATGGAAAAAAGACAAGCTGGCAGAAGCAGTGCAATGCTCTGGGTCAATGTTTTGCTTGGAAACCTTGGGTCCTGGTGTTCATGTTGATATTACTTTGACATGTAAAACCTGCCTAAAGTTTTTTTGCATATCGTACTGTGTATGACTGTGTATGTGACAAATAAAATTTGAATTTGTATTTGAAGTGTATACTTTCATGCAAGTGGGCTTTTTTCAGCAGGATAATGCACCGGCCGCACTGCAAAAATGCTTAGGAATGGTTTGATGAAAACACAAAGATTTCAAAGTGTTGGCTTAAAATTTCCCCAGATCTTAATCTGATTCAGCATTTGTGGGGTGTGTTGAATAAGGAAATCTGATCCATGAAGGCCACACCTTGCATGTTACAGAACTCAGAGGACCTGCTGCTAACGTTTTGCTGCCAGACACCACAGCAAACCTTCAGAGGTCTTGGGGAGTCCATTACTTGACAGGTCAAACCTGTTTTTCATGGCACAGTGGGGACCTGCACAATGTTATGCAGGTGTTATATATAGCTGAACTGTGTAGCATCTGTTTTATGCACAACAAAGCAAGATTTTGGCAAGATTGTACACACTGCAACATCAGCTTTTTATTCTTGGCTGACAGAAGTGGAACCTGACATGGCCTTCTGTAATTGTAGCCATCCACCTAAAGATTTGATGTGCTGTGCATTCTATGCTTTTCGGTTCACCACAATTATACAGAGTGGTTAATCTTAATTGCAGTAAGCTTTCTGTAACTTCTGCCTATTCTCTGTTGACCTCTTTCATCAACTAGGCATTTCCATCTACAGATTTCTACATTGCATCATTATCACTGAACAGAGAATGTTTTGTGTTAAAATCTCAGGTGATCATCAATTATAGAAATACTTAAACCAACAATCATGCTACTCTTACAATTGTGGAGATCATTTCCCCCCTAAGCTGATGCTAGATGCCAACATTATCTGAAGCTGCAGGCTGTGGTCTACATGATATTATGCATTGCACCGCTGCCACACAGCAGATTAGATGACTGCAAAAATTAATACAAGTGTACTAATAAAGTGTTCAGTCAGTGTTTATAATTAAGTGCCTCCTAAAACATTTATACATTATTTTTCCAAGATTTAAAATGCATTTTGTAGGTTAATTACTAGACACATACAGTAACATTAAGTAATAGTATTCATTATGATTGTGTACATATAACACAATAATGTTTTTTTTTCTTTTCATCTTCATTTATACAGCAGACCAGCTTAAATAAAGTTGTGGGGTAAGTTTTTACCATTACCAAATGTTTAATATGAAATCCATTCATCCATATAAGAATCTCTGTTGTCCAACTAAGGAACGTGGAGGCCAATGGTGATTACCATTGTATTTATTCCCATTAACTTATTATTATTATTATTATTATTATTATTATTATTATTATTATTATTATTATTATTATTATTATATTTTTTCTTGTAGTGTCAACATTCACACATACATTCAAACACTATGGGCAATTTGGGAATGCCAATTCGCCTAATCTCCATGTCTTTGGACTGTGGGAGGAAACCGGAGTACCCGGAGAAAACCCACCAAGCATGGGGAGAACATGCAAACTCCATGCACACAGACCCAGGACTGTGGAGATGCAACATAGCAGTGCTTACCACAAAGCCACAGTGCCACCATTTAATGAATCATTGACTTCTTATAATACAGTTAGCTGCTTTGACTCTTTGAATTAAATTAGTTTAATCTACAAAACATAACAATTGAACCAATACATTTTGTCGATTTGGGCCTGATGTGGTCTGTTAGTGAAAACTTCTGGCACAGAAAGCTTCTAAATAGGTTTCATAGTTAAAGGGAGCTCTGGATGCCAAATGCTTGTGAGCTACTGACTGGAGGCAACTTATTGCTTGGTCTGTCCACCAGAGGGCGCGATAATCTTATTTATTGCACCCACTAGCCCCGTTTTACGCAGGCAAAACATTTTCAGCAAATCTTACCTGCATTTGTCTGAAATGTAGATAAAACCTACAAAACATATAAAACAATAACATTTACAATTTAAAAACAAACCTTTTTAAAATCATAAAATGCCATAAAATTAACCACCTTGACATTTGTGTAGTGTTATAATATAGAGCTAAAATAACTAATTATTAACAAATATGATTACATTTCTGTGGACAGTGGGTACATTCTTTTGTTTGTACAGTACAGACCAAAAGTTTGGACACCCCTTCTCATTCAAAGAGTTTTCTTTATTGTGTTCTTTATTGTGTTCTTTAGCCCAAACAAGTCTCTTCTGCTTGTTGTCTGTCCTTAGCAGTGGTTTCCTAGCAGACATTCTACCATGAAGGCCTGATTCACACAGTCTCCTCTTAACAGTTGTTCTAGAGACGTGTCTGCTGCTAGAACTCTGTGTGGCATTGACCTGCTCTCTGATCTGAGCTGCTGTTAACCTGCGATTTCTGAGGCTGGTGACTCGGATGAACTTATCCTCCGCAGCAGAGGTGACTCTTGGTCTTCCTTTCCTGGGGCGGTCCGCATGTGAGCCAGTTTCTTTGTAGCGCTTGATGGTTTTTGTGACTGCACTTGGGGACACTTTCAAAGTTTTCCCAATTTTTCGGACTGACTGACCTTCATTTCTTAAAGTAATGATGGCCACTCGTTTTTTTCTTCAATTAGCTGCTTTTTTCTTGCCACAATACAAATTCAAACTCTTTGAATGAGAAGGTGTGTCCAAACTTTTGGTCTGTACTGTAAGTATAAGTCATATATATATATTATCTTTTAATGAAATATATACCACTGAATGCTAGACAGCTACAATCTACCAACCCAGCATGAACATTTGTAAGATGTACAAGTGTGCACTGCATAAAGACTGTGATTAGTTCGGTGAAACCAGATGTTGTTCAGTTTGGAGGTTGTGGGAACACCTTATTACCATGCAGTACTGTAGCTAGAAAAGCTATAAGGGATCATATTTCAGTGTAGCTGCAGCGTACAAGTGCAACATGGCTAAATTGTCAGCAATATCCTTCACTGATTGTCCACCTATGTGGTGTCTTGCTCATTGATACTTGCATCTTGCTGCGGCTATTCGTAGTTTGACAGGTTTTGAAGCAATGATGCACTTTATAAAGAGAATCAAACGGTGAGTTAGCGCTAGAACACTTAAGAGACATGCAAGTGCTTTGTGTAAAAGCTATAAGTAAATGTTAAAACTGAGTTGTTTAGCAGTTGTATTTGCAAAATCACGCCTGGGTCATTCTTTCAATGCTATCCCAAGTTTTTCTTATTTAAAAAGTTTTTCTCATTCTTTCAACAACAGCGTTGCTCCGATTTTCTGTTTCGTGTGGACAGCCTCCAAAGTTGCCAAATTACAACTATACTGTATGACAACATTAGTGTTCCTGCTAGGAACTAGGAACTCCTATACTTTGTCGCTATAGCTGAGAATAGTGAATTATTTTGTATTGTTTTGCTTTTTTGGTCCTCTGCATTAATCTCATCACTGTACATCCTGTACAGGGTCACGGGAGGCCTGGAGCCTGTTCCATGGTACTTGGGGCATGAGACAGGGTACATCCTGGATGGAGTGCCAATCCATTGCAGGGCGCAAGCACACATATTCTCACACTACGGGCAAATGGCAATTAGCCTAATCTACATGTCTTTGGACTGCGGGGGGAAATTGGAGTACCTGGAGGAAACCCACCTGGCACGGGGAAAAAACGCAAACTCCACACATACACAAACCTGAGGTGGGAATTGAACCCTTATCCCTGGAGATAATTTTGTCTTTTGCAAAGGATATGTACAACCTGACTGAAAAAACCCTCAATTTGATGCTGGTAGTTTAGATGTTGTTCAGAACAAGTAGTATTAGATATACAAAATAAATATATATTTTTTCTAATTGGGATTTAATGATAGAAAAATGTGGTAATAATTTACATTATTTTATGTTTTGTATTTTTATGCTGCCATCACTGCAAATCAAAGTGTTGAAAAACAATTTGTTATGAGGCCATTTTCAACAGACTTATATTGAAATGACAATTTATTATTTTATGACTGTACTTTCTGAGGCGTATATTTCCATACAAGTAAATTAATGAATAATGAAATGTGATGTGAACTTTACTTTGAAGATCACATTTCAGTACAGTCCTTAATATTGTCTTTTCATCTTGGGGAAATGTACAATTATTATATATTTTATTATTATAGTTATTATATTTTTCCCTAAGTGTAGAATATGTTTGCACATACTAAGAGAATTTGGGCATTTAAGTGTCTTTCAGCACATGTAGCGGGTTGTTAACTAGGCTCAACTGACATGGTATATGACATCTTCATGCAATGCAACAAGAATAAAAACACCAAACCTGGTTTGCATAACAAAACTGCATCTATTTTGAAAAATTGTTGCTAGAAATGCTTATTGCAACAGTTTTTCCCTCTCAAAAAAACATTGTTATTATTTCTTTTTAAATAAAGGAAGTAATTTCAGTTTTTAAAGGCTATCTTGTTCCTTAAACAGCAGTGTTGTGGGTTTGCAGAAAAATTCCAGTATTTACTGACACTATTGAAATAGGGGAAACGTGTAATTCATACAGTATTTCTTCCTGATTTTATTTACTAATGGCCATTTATTGCAAATGCTTGATTACAGCTGTTGCTGCCAAGGGTCGCATAACTAGTTATTAGGTTTAGGAGCAGTTATTTTTTCACATATAGTACAGACTAAAAGTTTGGACACACCTTCTAATTCAAAGAGGTTGAACTTGTATTATGGCAAGAAAAAAAGCAGCTAAGTGAAGAAAAACGAGTGGCCATCATTACTTTAAGAAATGAAGGTCAGTCAGTCCGAAAAATTGGGAAAACTTTGAAAGTGTCCCCAAGTGCAGTCACAAAAACCATCAAGCGCTACAAAGTTCTAGCAGCAGACACGTCTCTAGAACAACTGTTAAGAGGAGACTGTGTGAATCAGGCCTTCATGGTAGAATATCTGCTAGGAAACCACTGCTAAGGACAGGCAACAAGCAGAAGAGACTTGATTGGGCTAAAGAACACAATAAAGAACACAATAAAGAAAACTCTTTGAATGAGAAGGTGTGTCCAAACTTTTGGTCTGAACCGTAGGTGTAGGTAGGTTTGTACAGCTTTTTTCTCTTAATAATTCAAACAATCATTTAAAAACTGCATTTTGTACTTACTCTAGTTTAATTTGTTTGACAATCTGAATCATTCAAGTGTATGCAAAGAAAAACATAATCAGGAAGGGGACAAATACTTTTTAACAGCACTGTGCATTCTATTATTACATTTTGCATAAACACCTTTCACTGATTTGGTAGAATGATGGATTATTCTGAAACCTGATAAAGAGCACATTAAGACAAAGAGATATTTGTACTGAAACTGAGAACATGACATCCACAAGCTTTACCTCATCAAGCAGAACACACACACACACACACACACACACACACACACACACACACACACACACACA